>JAUYWG010000040.1:1379443-1400569 GCA_034779775.1 Enteromius afrohamiltoni | reverse complement strand
GCCTCAGGAATCTTTTGCAGGTGTTTAGAGTTAATTAGTTGATTCAGATGATTAGGTTAATAGCTTGTTTAGAGAACATGACAGAAAATAATGAACTTTATCACAATATGCTAATTTTTTGAAAAGGACCTGTATATATAGTTTATTTGCAAAAACATAAATAATTTTGATTAATTTTCATAAATCATGTTTTTATTGTGTTAATTAGTTATAAGTTATTATTATTTCATCGAAGAAAACTACAAATGTAGTTTGATTGATATTAATTTGAATGCAGGATAAAACAAAAACAAAACATGAACAAAACAACAAACCTGTTTTTGCTAATGCACTCTTCACACACACAGAGTATATTTTATTTGGATTTGAACATCAGTGCAAAATGCCCGCCCCCCCACCCCCCAAACAAAAAAAATTTAAATGCAAAAATGATGTGCTTCCAGATTTTAAATTGATTATATTTTTTAAATTATATATGCGTTCATTTAGAAATGCAAACATCATTTAAATGATTTTTCTATTTCTTAAATGTTATTTTAAAGGTATAAGGCACACAAAACTAATGATTCTACTAATAATTATTTTTGGTCTAATAGTAAATGGGGTATTAATTCTGCTTAAAAAACTTCTGTTTGTTTGTAGAAATCCAGCATTTTGTTCCAGCACAAACGGCAGAGTTTCATGCGTATGACCCTGGTGTAAAACTAAAACCTACGAAACACTTGATGGCCATTTTGGGAATCACCTTCCTCTCCTCCGTCCGAGAGGGAACTTCATCTTGACTTAACAACATTTGCTTCCCGGTCTGAGCTGAAGTGTGGGCAGCTCCTGACAGTGTCCACCGTGAGCTGAACCAGAGCCGTACACAACAGAAGATACCAGTGTCTGCAAAACACAACCAGCTGCTTCTTTGGAGTCTATTTACACGAGTATTCACAAATGATCATGACGCCACATGTTCACTACATCCTTCACAGAATGAGATTGTCCACTTTCTGAAGGATATGAAGGGAAAACAAATCAAATAAACACGAATATCAGGCCGGTGGTGATCAGGTAACAATACAGCCAGTGCAGTTCAAGTAAAACTCAATAAATCAATCAGAGTACTACAAAATTACTGCAGTGTTGCTCAAAACAACATATTCCAGAATCACACTGTGTTCACACTGAAGCCTGTCGCAGTCTACACTGGAGGAGCTGAAGCTGCACGCCATCTCATAACCTAATATATATATATATATATATATATATATATATAAAGTAAAGGTCGGGGTTATGAGTTCAGAAAGAGCAGAATATGTGAATAACTATATAGTTACTGTAAATACAACGATGATGAGATTTAGTTTTTTTTTCAGCAAAGATGCATTAAACTGATCATAAGTGACACTAAAGATGCTTTTATTACAAATTAGTGCCGTTCTTTATGTTGTTTATCAAAGAATTCTGCAAAGTGTATGACAAACATGAAGCAGCACAACTGTTTCCAGCATTGATAATAATCATAAATGTTTCTTGAGCAGCAAATCAGCATATTAGAGTGATTTCTGAAGATCATGTGACACTAAAGACTGGAGAAATGATGCTGATGCAGCTTTGATCACAGAAATGAATGACATTTTAATATATACTCACACAGAAAACTGTTGTTTTAAATGATAATAGTATTTCACAATAGCGTTGTATTTCAGTCCGGGTGAGCAGAAGAGATCAAACATTAAAATCCTTTTTACTTTTTTTTGATCGGTAAATATACAACTATTTAAACTATTTAAACGCATGATAGATGCATGTTCTTAAACACAGTTTGAGCTGCGATGTAGCTTTTTTTAAGGGTAAAATCTTACAGCAAAATAAAAATAAAACCAAATTCAACTAAAATAATAATTGATCCATTTATGTGGCCTCATGCACACCAGTGTATAGAATTAAATAAAACAAAAGCCTATGTGAACTGAGAGTGTCTGGCGTCAGACTCGTCCAGTGTACACCGCTCCAGGGATTCAATGCAGCATGCTACAGGCGTTCAGTGCAGACACAGTGCCGGAGTACTCAGAGCGTATCAGAAGTGCACGTATATGATGTACTGTATAAACATAACTCATTTTTATTTATTTATTTTTTTTTTTTTTTTTTTTATAGTCAACACTTTGGTATTACTCTGCAATGCACACCTCTGCAAGCCATTTGATAAGCGAGTGTTGAATCTCAGAGCGCTCAGATCTCCGTTTGGCAGATATTGCTTGTTGCATTATTACCAAGTATCTTGCTTCGATTCGTTTGAAATGCTATTGTGCTTTCTGATGACACGCAACACACCCAAACACACGAAAATAATCACCATCATCCATAGAACTGAACACGTATACAGCATTCAAATACTTTGCGACATCCATGATCCTCTTGCCACGAACGTGACAACAAAAGTAAATGCAGAAGTCAGTTTGTGCACCTGCGTCTGTTCACTCCTCACACACCGACTCGCCCAGGTCCACGGCGCCTCCTCTGGTCAGTCTGCGCATCTTGCTGAAGTCGTGGTCGGAGCGGAGGTAGGACAGCGAGGTGCCCTCGTGCGCGGCGAGCTGATGGGGCTGAACGTGGGCCGGCAGAGGACGCATTTCCCCTTCGCTCCTCCAGAACAGACAGTAGTGCTGCGTCTCCGTCACGCTGAACAGACTGGCACAGCTCTGGGCTAAAGCCTCAACATTTTCCCCCGTCTTCCAAAGCAGTGTTCGCACTGCACTACGACAGTCATCCTGGAACAACACTCGCACGAACCTCTGCAACAACACAAACACAAAGTGCCCCATTATGATTTTTGAAAATGATCTTTCATGCAGTGTGTAACAAAGCTCAGAGTGAATGAAAGCATCCTGCAAGGTTTTAATTCGGAAACTGAGCTAGACAATTACGTCTCTGAATTAAAAAATGAAATGCCTTTAACTGAAAATTGAGTGTTTAATCTTGTCATTATACATTACTGCCTAGCTGACAATGTTCAGTGCTTTGACACAATCTGTATTGTTAAAAGGGCTATATAAATAAAGGTGACTTGACTTGAAGGAATCATTTGGGAATCTTTCAACAAATAAGGTAAAGATAAATGCATATTAAAAGAAAAGGAACATGTTTTTTGACCTTGCATGCAGGTCAACCTGTTGTTGGGCACTCCCAAAACCAAAATATGAAACTTTCATAACCCATTATAGGAACACTTTAAAGGATTAGTTCACACAAGATGAAAATGATGAGGAATGTAGCATTTCATCACTTGGTTAGCGATAGCTGCTCTGCAGTGAATGGGTGCCGTCAGAATGAGAGTCCAAACAGCTGATAAAAACATCACAATAATCCACAGCGCTCCAGTCCATCAATTAATGTCTTGTGAAGCTGAAACAGCTGCGTGTTTGTAAGAAACAAATCATTAAAAAGTTTTAACTAACTTTAAAACATTGCTTTTGGTTAAAATACGAGTCCATAATCCATGATAACACTTCCTCCAGTGAAAAAAATCCATCCCAAAAGTCCTCTTGCATCAAAGTCCATCTACATATTTGTTATGATCTGTTTTGGATTGTAAATTATGCTTTATCTGTACATATTTCTCTCCTGATTCAGATGAGATGGACTTATCAACTGGAGAAAATAATATTTTGGACACAGTTAGTTTTTAGCTGGAATAAATGCAGCTCTCATTCTGACGGCATCCATTCACTGCAAAAAAAGAGAAAAAAAATCAAGAATTTATATTCCTCATACAGTTACTCACAGTGTGCATGATAAACTGTGCAAGGAAAAACATGTTTTCATAACAACATCAACATTTCAGCTGATGTAATCAAGCCTGTGTGAGCAGGGGAAAATATTCATTTTTAAATGTTACCTAACATGTCGCACCACTTCAAAATCCAATCAAACCTCTGACAAAAATCAAACCTGGTGTACATTTTTCCTGGTAAGCAGTCTGTTCTGAACACAAATTTTTTGAATGCACGACATAAAATTACTAAATTATAAAAAAATAATAATATATGACATGTATATATGCAGTTTATGGTTTTTACCTGTTTCTGCTGACTATCTTTCTGGGTCTTGGCCTCTTGTCCCCGCCTCCTGCTCCACTCCCTCAAGTACTCTTGAGCCTCATTGGTCAGACTGCAGGTGGGCGTGGCTCCAGGCTTGCTCTGGATCAGACACAGGCTGGCATACACACTCGTCAAATAGTATCCACCTACAAACAAAAAGCCATAAAAACTCCTCAATTCAGGGTCATCAACAACTAAAACTTTTTTAAAGAAAATCAAAATTCCAAAAGATAGCACAGAACTAGTTTTAAAGTGTAGGTAGATCAACTGGATTACATAATTCATAAGACTTCATGGAAGTGTGCATTCACTGCTGGGTTTCCATGGTAACAGCAACTTTTGATTGCCGTTGCTCTGTTCAGGTAGTGCAGCTCTTCACTGGGAATATGGCTATTGAAATTGATGAAGATAAATGATAAATGATGTGGAAATCACACCCACTTGCAGCACGGAGCTCATGGTAGGTCTGTCTTGAAAGTTTTGTGTTTTATTGTAAAAATCATGAGTTTCACGATCTTTAGTGCTGGTTAATTTTTAAAAGAAACCATTTTGATTTTTCCTTTTATCTTCCTGTAATTAATGTAAATGTGCATTAATATTTACCTTTGATTCTGTTTCTCCCGGTTTGGGATTCTGTGATGGATGAATGCAGTACCTAACATTATCTCACGGTTATCTTACGCAGTAGCATAAAAGTGCTGTCTGCTGATTGGATTCATTAGAAGTAAGTCTAATGAATGTGGATTTTGTATGCGCTCATTTCTGAAACGAGCTCTCGCTTACCTTCTCCTGTCAGCCATGACGGCTCAAGCAGCTCCATCATGTACTCCGTCTCCAGCAGCAGTTGCGGTATATTGCACTGAACTAGCACATAGGACAACGCCGGTAGGAAGTCCTCAGACCCCACGTCCTGATCTGCAAAGAAGAAATATGTCCTAAAGGGGTCATGAACTAAGAAATCAAAATTCCACTGATATTTTGACATAAGAGAGAGGTCCCTGTACTATAAAAACATCCTGTATAGATCAAAAACAGCTTTTATTGAAGGCAGTTTGTGGAATGTACAACTTTATGATGTATTAGTGTAAATAAGCACCGCCTCCACAGAGGAAGATCAATGCCTGCTTCTACATCACTGCCTGTTTATCCCTGCCCAGCGCAGATCTATGCAGAAACCAAATAATGTAGAAAAACAGATGTTAGAGAAGATGTTAAACTAAAAGACAATGCTGAGCGACTATATGGATCAGGCAGTAATGTCTTACCACAATTGTGATTAACTGCTTTATTACGTGATCACTATTGCTTTGTCTTTTAAACAGATAATTTGAAAAAAAAAACATTTAGTGCATTTTTAACCTAACTAGTATCATCGTAGCAGTGGGTACTTACTTACTAAGTACTAAGACTAAGTCTACAACCTGCCATGCCTTTTGATGAGGGAGGTCAAAAACAAGACAGACAGAGAATGTTCTTATTAACATTATAAGTGGACCTCTGAGAACAGTACACTATAAAAAACAGACGCAGTTCAAAATTTTTTGTTCTGAGAAAGGTCTTATGGTTTTGGAATGACATGAAGTAATTAAGGACAGAATTTTAATTTGGGGGTGAACTAACCCTTTATATTAACACTGAAATGGCGAAAGTTGCCCTAAAGATGAAAAATTTGTATCTATATTTCTGCTCACCAGGTTGTGCTCCCATGGCTTTGTAAACGCTCTTGCACACCTGCAGCACAAGCAGCACTTTGTCGATGGGCGAATGGCTGCGCTGCATCAGCGTGAGTTTTGCCTTCGCTCTATCCATGCCGCGAACATCCAGGACGCCAACTCGAACAGCCAGGCACTCCAGTGCCCCCTCCTGGTAGGCCAGCAAGCTGTCTGTGATCTTCTGTAAGGAGCCGTCCTTAGTGTGGAGGGAAACGAGTGTCTGCTGCAGCTGTACCTTCAACGGCTTCAACACACAGCCAAACAGAGCCTTTTCCAGGGCAAGATCTGTAGGTCACATGACAGGAAATATGCATCTTGTATTGCTGCTAAAACACATGGGTTATTTAAATAAAGCTGCAAAGTTTCTAAGTTGTCCCTGTGAAATACTGTGGGTGGATATTTCTGAATGATAACTTTTGTCTTTTTCTGGTGTCCTTGTGCACTATTTACAGTGTTGGCTGGCTTTGTATAGCCTTGTCAGGGACTGAAATACTGGATTTACCTTTTAATAGACAAGGTTAGCGATATTATATTAATTTCACACAAAATATTGTTGCTATACTTGCATGCAAATTTTTCCATCAGTGCTGCTGATAGAACATATCTTGTATTAAACCCAAAAGATTTCTTCATATATTCACTTTTAATTTAATAATGCTTTGATCAATCAAAATGAATGCTTACGCTTTACAAAAATTTAGCAGAAAATGAGAAGATATGTGGCACAGATTGCATACTGGCCTACTCATGTTTGCCTAAAGCTGTTTGGAACATGCATGTTTTTCCTGTAGCTCTATTTAAACACGATTTTGTCCTTGGTAGTGTACACAAAGGCACACAGTCACTGAGCAGCTTGACAAAAATAAATAAGCTCTGTTCAATAGCAAATTAATGTTTGTACAGCAGAAGAAAGAACCAGACACATTATAGCAAACAAGAAAATCTGTGCACTGAGCAAAATCTCCTCCCCATCCCTCCTTCTATATCTTCTCTCTCTCTCTCCACACACTTCCTGAAGTATGCGTGGGAATGTGCTATGTGCTAATGATAAATGCAAAGTGGAAAATGCGAATGCCTCCACCAACATCTGAAACAAAATCCATCTCCGGGGATGTGGCCGGCTTTTAGATTTCTTCCTTTGATTTGGGGGAGATATCTCATAATCACCTCATAAACCCAGCTATGCAGGCTTATAAAGGATTGGATGTTCTTATTTGACTGACGTAATTGTTCTGCAGCATAAGAATAGAGCTACAGTAACTTGTGCTTTAAGCTCTGCTGTGCTACCAGAAGTTAGCATGCTGCATTAACGGTAACATAATTTTCCTACAGAAACTGTGCAAGGAACATTTTTGGAAATATACAAAATTTTATAAGTGCATGGAACGTGAGTCATCATCTCACACCAAATCTATGTTACAGCTGTGCTAATAAGAGCTACATGTAACATTGCATTACAAACCTTAATGCTATTTTCCAGAAATTCATTATTTAATTGATTCAAGGAAACTTATATTTTATCCACTCCAGGGGTTTTAGAGTTTCTAAAGCCTACTGATTAGTTTCCATGATGCAATTCATAGCGTGGAATCCTTTACTTTCTGTAAAAGCCTTAGTGGTGTTTGCCAAGTCAAGCATCACAATTAATATTGCTTGTGCTTATGGTTAATGATCTGAACAAATTCCTAGTGCATCCTTGTGTACTCGAATGATGCATCATACTTCTTGTTGATTGTTTACTTTCCTGAACAATCTGACCTTAAGTTTCCACCTGACAGACATTAAAATGAACAAATACTCATTTAAAAACATTAAAAGAGGGACTTGAGACAAATTTAAAGACAATACTATCATAAAGGGATGACCACCGCTCAGAATATCCAGTTCTAGAAATGTCCTGCCAACTGACTCACATTTTCTTTAATTAAAAGTAAACAGATCATTACTATTTTATTCTATATTACTTGTTCAAATTGGGGGTGGTATGGCCTAGTGCAGGGGTTCTCAACTCTGGCCCTCAAGGTCCACTTTCCTGTTGAATATTGCTCCAACCTGAACAATCTAATCAAGGACTTCAAAACTATTAGAAAGTTTACTAGTAGAGATTGATAAAAGTTGGAGGTAAACTCTGAAGGAAAAGTAGCCCTCAAGGACTAGTGATTGCTGGTCTAGTAAGCAAAAACTTGAATGTTTAACTTATATTGCATGCAAGTTTGATGATCCTAACCACCCCACTCTGAGCAGGTCTCGAACCCAGGTGTTGTTTTAATTTGAGGGAGGTATCTCATAATCAGCTCGTAAACCCAACCCAGGTCGTAGGTATGGGATGTGGGTGCACTAAGAAGATTGTTGATACTGTTGGCTTTACACTAGAGGCTGACATTTTTTCGGGAATTCCATGGGTCACAGAATTCCCGTGGGATTTCTCCAGGATGGAAGTCATCTTTGCTATTAATCACGGGATTGGGACGGTACAGGATAAAATAGTTAACGGGAGCAGACGGGAGTGGGAATCATCCAATAGGAAAGTAAATGCACCATTTTGTAGTGTCCTTTTAATAAGCCTACAATGTAACACAATTAAAAAATAACTACACGACCCAGCCGTCCCACAAGCCATCTTTTTGTATATATGGGAGCGGTACAGGAGCGGGAGTCATTTTAAACAGGAGCGGGATGGGAGTGGGAGTCATTTTACCAGGAGCGGGATGGGACAGGATTATTTTTTAAACTTTGGTCTGGGAGTGGGACGGGACAGGATTTCTTTCTAAGGGAATGGGACGGGACAGGAGTGAAAATCCACTCCCGTGTCATCCTCTACTTTACACTCACCCCCCTGAACCTCACTCATATCCAGATCACAGCACCAATATAACCCCTCCAGTTCTAGCCAGCTTATAAGACTTGAATCCAGGTTCATAGGAGGCAGACATGCTAGCAAAGCACTAAATTCCACAGCGTCTCTTGAAATCAGGGGGGTGAGGTTTACTTGCACAGTTCTTACCAACTGGTCTATGTTACATAAGATATAGATTTTAAAATGTCACTAAAATTTGGCATAAAACCTTGACAATGTTAGCATCAGCTCTACTGTCTTCTGGACGTAACACATCAACATTGGGTCACTGATCAAACTCAAGTGATGCCTCCTTACCTTTCTCGTTCTCAGGCACCAGTGTCTCAATCGGAGGTTCTATTTCTCCTGCTTCCAGAAGGAGACTTTTGGCTTGGGACAGAAATCTTCTCACCCCCTGAAGCAGCTCCACAGCAGAACTATGCTTTGAGGCCTCCATCTCCTGCCTCAGCTTCTCTAAAAAGTCCTGCACCAGTGACCCAAATGTGGAGCGCTTATCACGCGAGAGTTCGTCCACCAATCTGGCAACTCTGCGCTCAGGAGCAAACACACAAACAAAGGCGGCAGTCATGCGGCGCAGAGTCGATGTGGGATTTGCTGAGGGATAACGAGTACCACGTGCGGCTGGCGGCCATTGGTGGGCAAGGTCCACCTGGGCCTCCTCCTCCTCCAGACTGCTGAAGGAACTATTGCTGTCCAGTTCAGCAAGGGAAGGAGCTCGAGTCCTTTCCAAAGCCAGACACACTTCACCATCTTCAGTATCTTTGTTGAGTTCAGTGTTGCCTTGCTGGGGTAGAGAATTATTCTAGAGAACCACACGATGTGGAGGGGGTAAGGTGTACAAAAGAAAAACAATGTTATTTTTAGAATTTAGCACTAGAGAAACAGAAACACAAATCACGATCATGACCTTCCAGAACCACAAGTGCAGTGTAGGCACAGTATGTGGAATATCATTATATTATTTGTAGGAGGCAGTTAACCAGTAATGGTTATATTTGTGCAAAGCTCTTTCCACCCGCGCTAACTACTGCACAGTTGCATGGGGACTGTGATCTAATCCAGTGGTTTTCAATCCTGGTCCTAGGGACCCATCACTCTTATTTAACACACCTATTTAAGATCATCAGCTGGTACGAAACGAGCTCCATTTAGTCAAGTAGGATGTGTTGTTTTTTGTCGTTACCAAAACAAAGTTAAAAGCAAGAACACTTTCAAGCCTTCCCATATGCATAAACATTCATTATCCCTAATATGAGAGTGAAATAAGGGTTGATCAGTGATCAGAATTTTGCTCAACCACATTTCCCAGGGTTAGCTAAACCTACTCCTGGATGGCTACCACACTACATAGTTTAGCGCCAACCCTAATCAAACACACCCTAAAAAAGCAACAATTGTTTTTAAGGAGGGTTGGAACTGAAGTCTGAAGAAATGTGTCAGGAACTGGGTTGACTAGCCCTGGGTTGACTAGCCCCACCCAAAGCTTGATAATCCAATCCTGCTGCTAGACTGTGCCGAGTTTAGCTCCAACATACCTGACTGAAAATTTTTGAAGACCTTGATTAGCCAGTTCAAGTGTGTTTAATTACAATGAAAACTAATTCTGTTGAAAGGTGGCCTTCCAACAGCAGGACTGAATAGCCTCTGGCTTATACCTCCTCCCTAAGTCGTATTTAAATGATAATTCTTCCAGCACCAACAAGACCACTGATCCAGAAATAAAAACCCTAATCCAGGTGTGTCTAATCCTTGAAGGGCCAAGGGCAGGATTAAAGATTCTAGAGCTAAGAACAATTTAGCTCTAGCCCTATTTAGACACACCTGATCCAGCTAATCAAGGTCTTCAAGACCAGTGCTTCTCAAACCTGTCCTGGGCACCCCCAATCACTGCACATTTTGTATTTCTCCCTCAAAGATCACACTCAAGTCTTGCAGACTTTACTAATAAGTTGAATCGTGTGTGTTAAATCAGGGAGGAATACAAATATTCAGTGGTTAAGGGTCTCCAGGGCAGTGTTGAGAAGAGGCAGATGTATTGGACCTAAGTAAATGGACCTCCAAGACTAAGGTTTGGACAACCGTGTGCGAATCCCAGCCTTGAGTTACAGTAATCCTTAATGTTGTCCCAAGACCAACAAGGATGTTAAAAAGGAAACATGATTTGCTCTGCAAAATTTCAACCAGTAAAGAGTATATGGACTTACAGGTGGTATCTGTCCCAACATCTGATCATCTTCCTCTTCTGAAGTGGGAGTAAGTGCTGGGGTCCTCCTGAGCACACTTAACCCTCCCGTTCGCCTCGGGCCACCCTGGTTGGAATTCTGTCCGAGTGTCTCTCCTTGGGTTAGTTCCGATTCTCCACCCGACAAGCTGAGAGAGGTTTCATTGGACACACGGACCCTGAGGCTGCGTTTAAAGCGGTGGCGTTTGTGTGAGGCGGTTCTGCTAGGTTGGGGAGGCTGAAGGAACAGGGGGTTGACGAAACATGGGCTGATCAATCTGAATGTCCGGTGGGGCGCTGAGGGCGGAGGGGGGCCGTTAGGAAGGCCAGGAGATGTCTGAGAGCTCCAAAACTCTGAAAATGGTATGGGTGATTGCAAAGAGTGGAACTGATTGAGAATGTGTGCCATATTCCAGTATCTATTGAAACTAAAGCTTTCCATGTACCATGAAAACATAACATGAGATCAATTTGCGTTATCTGTTTACGGAAACATAACCTGCTCTGTTCTAGTATGGTACTAAGGATGATATTTGGCATGCTAGCTGTAATAGCTTAGTCATGTGGTATTTGTTAGTTGGTAACTAAATATAAGGGTAAGGTTTTGGGAAAGTTTGCCAAATGTTGTTGAGTCATTCTTGCTCCCAGCACCAAATAATTATCCCTGAGTTTGAGTTGTACATTTCAGCACTATTTTAGCAGTGCACTTCAACAAATCTTGCTATGCTGTCGAAAAGAAACACTAACTTCGCAAAGAGACTGTTTTTGAACGATAGATGGGGAAATTAAAAACTACAGAGGACAAAACCGCACACCCGCAGGTAAGCACCGAAAAGCGCTGCAGCTGGTTGTAAGAGGCTGTTAAGGGTGCTAAGTGGGTGTTTACATATAAGTGTTAAAGGTACATCAGCAAAAATGGTTAGTTTAGTTTAAAAGGTCAGAAAGAGGGGTGGAAATGGTCACGATAAACATGCATTCATACCTAAACCCAAATGTGAAATGCTTTCCAGCTGGTTGTGTGTTGTGGCCTGTATAATTGCATCTGGGAGCTCAAGTGGGAAAGGCAATACATCTCTGTTAAACACAGACACAAAGAGCACAAATTACAATTATAGATAACGCACTTGTTTAATTTACATGGATCATTTGCCTATAATGCTTGATGTTTTTTACCTGCTGACAGTGTAAAATGCCACTAGTCTGCAGAGATCAGGGAAGCTCAGGGCAGAACTTTCAAGAGAAAATGCTAAACGGTGTAAAAAATGCAATAATTTAAGTTAGAAAATTGCAATCAGGTACAATTGTGCAATTTTTTGGATAATGAAATTGTGCAATGTCAGGTAAACATGCACTGACAAAATAATTTCTTAGATTGCTAATTAAAATACCAGTTGTTTTATTTTAATTAGTCTATAATTTTCTTATTAAAAATAGAGGCTCCACAGCAGAATACAACAACAAATAAACAGAACGGGGGAGCAAATGCTTGTTTTTAGGTTTAGGGGATGGAAAATACCATTAGCTTAGTTTAAAAGCTTGTGACATGTTGAACTTACTGGAGTCTTCCTCACGGATGGGATACTGTGACACTCCTCCCTCCTGAAGCCGCACACACAAAACCTTCCTGTGGGAGGCACTACACTTACACACCAGAAACGTCTGTGGATAAAGAGGGGAGATACAGTACAACATGCATTAACTCTCATTAGATGATGCTGTACATGTTACAGTATTATACTGTATATAACAATACAGTTGATACTATATATAATGGATTAAAACCAAGAAATTAAGAAGTCAGCACATAAATAATGCAGCAACTAAAATGACTATATGTGAAGGTAATGCAGCAGGACGTCTGTAGTTCAGTGTGTTTATCTGAAGTGTAATTAGTTGATTAGTTGCAAATTACACCTATTATACTACACATTGTTATGGAGTCAAAGGTTATACTGAGGTGCATCACTGCATGATTACTGTAATTACGACTTGAACATCATGATTTGATTGTAAGAGGGCTTCCCTCACCCCGACTATCTCTCGCTGCAGGATCTGGTGGGCGGAGTCGAGGTTGATTGACAGCTGCAACCATATGGAGTGTGTGAGGAGAAGACGATCCAAAACACTCAAGCTCCTCGCGTCCATCTATAACACAGGTCACAACAAACACGCCATTCATTCACAAAATTCTGTTATTAAATATATTAGATCTGTTCACTACATCAATTAACATGAACAGTGAAAAACATAAATTTTTTCATTTATTTAAAATTATTAATGTACTTTTTTTGTACCCTAATCAATCTGTTGCATCTTTTATTATTATTATTTAATGAACCTGAGATAATATGAACAATCAATGAACAGTTATCACCTGATGTCCACAAAGATCGACAAATCCATTGTTAATTAATGTCAATATCATTAACTAAAAGGTTTTTACTATAAAATGTGACCAATATATATTGATAATCAGTGATCAGTAAGTTATTTAAAAAAGTAATTAGTTACTAGGTACTGATCACATCTTTAAGAGGGTAATTATATTGCTAATTACTCTCCCTAAAAAATATTGGCATTACTTCTTACTAATTATTACATCACTCTAAGATACAAGGATAGACATGATATGGATTCTCTCAAATAAATGATTTAAGGCTGCATACATTATTAGTGAAAGGACCAGAGCATACAAAGGAAGAAGGTTACATTAAAAACACATAAAATTTTAAAGTTAAATTTACTATTGTTTTATACAAAATTGTTTCAAAGTCTATACCAGTGGTTTTTAACTCACAGCCCACACAGCCAAACACGTATGTTTCCGCGGCCCACTGCAAAAGAATTTAAACAATCCCGCTTTTTGTGTCGGGTTAACTAAGTACTCGGAAACAAAGCTGTTAATTGTCTTTATTGAATAAACTGGTAATGTATTGAATAAACAGAAAATATACATAAAGGATCAGCAACTTAACATTTTTTATTATATTAACAATATTACAATTTCTATTAATAATAATACCGGCCCACAGGTTGAAAACCACTGGTCTATACCATGTGACCATGGACCACAAATTTTATGAGATTAAGATTTATACATCACCTGAAAGCTGAATAAACAAAATTTCCATTGATGCATGGTTTGTTAGGACAATATTTGGTCAACTATTTAAAAATCTGGAATTCAAGGGTGCAAAAAATCTAAATATTGAGAAAATGGCTTTTAAAGTTGTCCAAATTAAGTTCTTATCGATCAAAAATTACGTTGTGATATATTTACGGTAAGAAATTCACAAAATATCTTTTTGGAACATGACCTGTGCATAATATCCAAAAGATTTTTGGCACTTTTTTTTTTTTTTTTTTACTCATTCAATGTATTGTTGGCTACTGCTACAAATATACCCACACTGCTAATGACTACTTTTGTTATCCAGGGTCACATATTTGAATGCAATTAGAAATAGAAATATCTGTAGTTAAATTACAGAAAATTTAAGAGCAATCCAAATACCTTTTCATTAAATGACAGTACTTAATCGCCCAGTAATGCATTACACACCCAACACTGTTTATTACACTAATGCTAATATGCCCAGCAGTCCCCTCGGCACAGTTTAACTCTTTTTAACTGCAGAGAAACTGCTGGAAAACTCTGCAGGTTCTGTCTGGGCCTACATGAAACATGCAGACGACGCTTCAAACGCTCGCTCTCTCTCTACATCTCGTTGCGATGACACTGTGTGGGCAGCCCGAGAGGATGCTTATGCATAACAGCAGATGGTTGTCATGGCAACAGATGCCTACACGTCCTACCAGGCAGTCCCACTCATCCACAGACACCTACTCACCCGAAACACGCTCGCGCACAAGACAGACTGCGCTTAAAACAGCGAGGAACTGTTGGCAAAGTAGAGAGGATGTTTTTTAATTCCTGCTCCTCTTGCCCTTTCCCTCTCTAGCGGTGTCAGAGAGCTCTCCGGCGCAATCAGGGCTGTTTGTGATATTTTTATCTCGTTTTTGAAGCCCACGTCCCCTCCCGAAACACCATCAGACAGGTAGATTCAGCTGCCGTCGGTGCTTTACACGCTTCAAAATGAAGAAAGGCCAGCGATAACATAAAAGTAACCATGCAACAAGTGTGCAACTGCTGAAACTGAGAGCTTTCGTTTTTGTGATTGATTTAAATAGGATCTGCTTCTGTAAATGTCACCAGCAGGATCTACATACATGGGTTTTGCAGCTTCCAAAAATGAAATGTGTGTGTAATTGTATGCGTGCATCGGGCGCCTCAGTCCTGAGAGGTTTGCTGAGCACACAAACACACAGATGTGAGTTTGACAGCGTTACTTTAACAGATTCAGCGTGTTGGTTTGCTTTATCGGCCATTCTCAGAAAACTGTGCTATTTGTGCCTGAAAATGTCAGGAATTAATTAGCACGTCAAATCATCATATCAGCTTGAATAGAAGACTGATAGTATCACAGCAAATTAATTAATTTATTAACGTGTGTACCATTTATCTTTCAAAACCGGCTTTGTGCTTTAACCGAGCTCTGTTACAAGGAAAATGTCCTGGGCTTGAATGTGTGAAAAAAAAGAAAAGGAAAAAAGGACGGCCAAGCAAATATCACTGCGTCATAATTTGACCGAATTCTTGTTAATTGTGCCAAGAATTGTTTTGTTTTTTTAATACGGTAAAATATTTATTTATTAACATTTATCGTCAGGCTGACATATTCAGCTCTGTTTTTTTATTTTAAATATGTCTCTTATGTTTTATCATTTATTTGATCAAAAATACAGGGAAAATGTTATATTGAGAAATATTATTGCAATGTAAAATAATAATTTTCTATTTTAATATACATTAAAATCGAATTAATTTGTGTGATGCGCAGCTGAATTTTCAGCATCATTACACCAATCTTCAGTGTCACATGATCCTTCAGAAATCATTTTAATGCTGATTTATTAGAAATGATTACAAATCCTCTCTAACAATATACACTACCATTCAAATGTTTGGGCTCAGTACATTTTTATTCTTATTTTACTTAAAAGAAATGTAAACTTTTATTCAGTTAGGATGTGTTAAATTGATTAGAAATTGAAATTTCATTCATCAACTTTTCATTCATCATTGCAGTTTCCAAAAAAAATATTTGCCCTCACAACTTTGCCAACATTGATCATTGTAATAATAAATCAGCATATCAGAACGATTTCTGAAGGATCAAAGTGACACTTTAAACTGAAGTAATGACTGATGGAAATTCAGCTTTGCATCACAGAAATAAATTATATTTTAAAGTATATTAAAATAGAAACCCATTAGTTTTAAAATGTGAAAAAAATATTTCAATATTACTTTTTTTGATCAAATGTATGCAGCCTTGTTGAGCAGAAAAATGTTCTTTCACAAACACACTGAGTGACTCAGAAACCTTGACATTTCCATTCAGCGTCCAGCTTTTTCATCCAACCCCCAAAAAAATAAAAAGATTACAATAAATCACACTCTCCTCTGGCTAAACAGTCTTGACTGCAAATTGTGAAGAAAACGGTTCTGCTGTGTGAACGATATCTAAATATCCCAGACGCTCCATTCAGCAGCACAATGCCAGCTATTATATCTCAGTCCTGCTTTGTTTATTCCATGTGTACGTTCTAGACCTGTAACACCCATCTAAGGTTGATGGAGAGGGTTTATTACATAAACATCACATCACCGGCCCGGATGACTTTACCACCCACAAACGCTAGCACTAACCCACTGCAGGAGAATCAGAGCGAGTGCCATCAGCACACAAAACTGACGGGTCAGTAACCTCCAAACTGCAAACCCTAACCAGATAACATCAGAGGAGAGACAGATGATGTCCGATTGCAGCGTAGGCCTCCTTACATAAAGCCCAGAGCAGCCTACACACAGAGTTATGCAATTAAGCGTCACACAGGGAGAAACGCAGGAAGAGAAGCAGAGAAAGAATAGGAGAAGAGGGAGGTGAGTTGGGTTTCAGCAGCGAGTCGCTTTCTCCTCTTGAAGCACTTTTTTTTTCTTGATGCTATTTTTGAGTCTGAGTTCAGGAAGATTATAATTATGAATCAAGGAAATTTTGAATGAGCACATAAAAAGGCAGCTTTAAGATTCACTGGCTTTTGAATATGCAGAGGATTTTTCACTGCTCACTGTCTGAGAATAAGTCACCCAAATAGTGCAATGTACTCTTCCTCAGGTCATCCAAGATGTGGATGAGTTCATTTCTTAATCGGATTTGATGAAATGTATTGCGTCACTCTGCAGTGAATGGGTGCCAACAAAATGCTGATAAAAACATCACAATATTCCACATCACATCCAGTCCATCAGTAAATGACTCATGAAGTGAAAAGTTGTGTGTATCAGGCTAAAATACCAGTGCTCTATCCATTTTATATATTTGTTTCCAGTGACAAGTTGTCTAGTCTGAATCAGGAGTAAAACATTGTTTACAAGTAAAACAAATCCAAAACTGCTGTAAACAAATATGTGACCCTGGAGCACGTCACTGGGATATATTTGTAGCAGTAGCCAGAAATACATTGTCTGTAAATTTCCTACCGTAAATATATTAAAACTCAGAACTCATTTGGACAATTTTTTTTTTTTTGATTTTCTCAATATTTCAATTTTTTTAGATTACTGTATTTCAGCCAAATATTGTCATATTATAACGAATTTTAACGGATTATTATATTTCAAATGGAAAGCTTTTTTATTCAGATGATGTTTTTTTTTTCACGTGAGAGGACCACAGTGGATAGATTTGTCCACTGGATGAAGTGTTATTATGGATTACAGACTTTTTTATCAGCTGTTTGGACTCTCATTCTGACGGCACCCATTCACTGCAGAGCATCCACTATACAGCATACAACACAGTTTGCACTTTCAGAAAAAGAAAGCTGAAAAACATTAGAAGAGTGAAAACAAGAAAGATTAGATGGAGATGGATGACATGTGTAGCATCATGCAGTGAGTAACATTCTTCTGTTTATGACATATAATATTATGCAAAGCTTTGACATCATTTCCAGGAGATAAGTCTGTAAATTCAAGTAAAATCACAGGCTTCGCTTAAAAAAGGTGAGGGGGGTAATTTCTAAATCACACGAGGTCCGTAAATAATACTAATCTTGTGCAAATAAGGCTTTAGATGACCAGGGTGTGAGTAACATATGTTTTTATTTTTTATCATCATTATTAATTTTATTTTTATTTTTTGGTGAACTGTCTCTTTAAAGAAGTTTGACCGTAAATGAGTTTTGAGAAGTACAGCAAAATGAAAAATTCTGAGAACAGCGCAGACTGAGTTTTTGGAATCCAATGAAATTAATACATTCTTAAAATGAAGTATCTAAGACCACTGGGGGGAAAAAACATGAAATGAGTGAGCCGTGGAGCAGGTGGTCAATTGGGCTGCTCTGCGTAGATGAAGAACTGAACTTCAGTGACATGAGGACAGTCTGTCAGACAGCTTCTGCAGGACAGCTCTCAACATTTCCAGTAACAAGCACAGAGATGGAGAGAAAGAGAGGATGAGGACTTGGAGATGGTTTCATGAAGCAGAAGCGTGTGGGAGCCCAAACGCGAGTCGCAGCAAAAGCCTGTTGAGAAACATCTCCAGGGACAGAAACGAGAGAGAGAGAGATTGGAGGAAGTGAGGAGAGAGACAGGAAGCCCCGCAGAGAAGAAGAGAGCGCTGTATCTTCAGCTGGAAAATGAGCAGCAGCAGCTGTCAGAATAACCGAGCTCTGACGGAGAAAGTTTCAGACGAAATCCAGTCGCCTGTGATGGTGGAGGGAAGATTTTGAGAAGACAATGTGGAGCACAGAACACAGATGTCACACTGAATCACTCCACAATCTCACCTGACACCAGAAAAGTGCTGTTCGTAAAAACAATGCATATTATATATATATATATATATATATATATATATATATATACTGTGTATATATATATATATATATTATAAATACACACACAATTATATATTTCAGAAAAATATGTTATGTTTATATATAAAATATATTTATTTATAATATAAATGATAAATTAAAAAAACATTTTTTTATTAAGTTAAGTTATTAAGTTATATACACACACACACACATACATATAAGGGGTGTAACGGTTCACAAAAATCACGGTTCGATTCGATACGATACAGTAGTGTCACGGTTCGGTATGTTTTCGATACGGCAAAAATACAATAAAAAAGAGAATTTCTTTGATTTTTTTTCACATTTTTATTTATTAAAACTAACATAATATGACCTTGTTTTTCCCCGCTTTTCTTTTACTTTGAACAACAATGGAGCTATACTTCACATAACTTCTGGGGTTTCTTCTTAGCAGCAAATAAAGAAGTGTTTTGGAAAAGTCAGCCTTGGATGGTATTTATTGATTAATTAAAAGTTAATAAAAAGTAGATTTGAGCCATTTAAAATCGTGAAAGCTGAGCGCCCCATGTTTGTAGACCTGCGCGCCATCCACTGACATCCAGAGCGCCGTTTGTTCCTGCGGGACAATCCGCTTGAGGGGAGATGACAGGGGAGAGATTTTGCGTGCGCAAGCTCTTTATTTTCAACAGAGCCGCGCGATTTAAAATCCAAAGCAGAAATGATGTTGTATCTGACAGCGCTGTCATGGTTGCCTAGTAACAGCAGACGCTACAGACCCGCGAGAGCCGAAGAGCTTTGAAATTGGTGGAGGAAGCGACGTGCCTAGTGTTTTCCACTCGTTTTTAGATGCTTCATTGGCCGTACCCTTATGTTACTTTTAATGCTAAAGTATCGTTAACGCCAATACAAACATTATTTTAGCGTGTTAGAGCAGAAAGATGCAGCTCTGGTTAAACAGCTGGATGCTGGCTTGAAATGCCGCGGGGATCGTTTGTAATGTGTGTTTCTGGTTCTCGCCTGTTTGGGGGTGGGAGGAGCAGACAGCGGCTTCCCTGTCCCGTCGTTTGCACTGCCTTGTTGAGCGTAGCATTGAAAACATTATATTTTACACAGTTTATTATTTTATTTTTTTTCTCTGAATCGTTCGGTTCGTGTGCGTACCGAATCGAAAGCCTCATACCAAACGGTTCGATACGATTACGCGTATCGTTACACCCCTAATACATATAGGTAATCATTCCACTGCTAAAATTAAAAACAATAGTTAACTTAATCTGAAATACAATGTTTCTTACTTGTTATATACAATATGTTGCCTAATTTAATATGTGACCCTGGAGCACATAATTAGCACAGATATATTTGTAGCCATAGCAAACAATACATTTTAACAATATTAAAACGTAAGGGAAAAGATGATTAAAATTATTTTGTGTAATTCAATGTTTATGCAGTTCAAGGTAAAAAAAAATAAACTATGACACCAAAACAAAAAAACACATTACAAACGAGGCATTTGTCGATCCAGTGGAGACATTACATTACTGATCATCATGACTTAGTTTTGTCTTTTTACACGTCGCCATGTAAGCATAACACCATGTCTGCATATGTGATCGGAGAAATGACAAACAACAAGCACTTCCCTTTTAATTAAAAAAAAAAAAAATGTACTTAAAGGTTGTGAGTCAGAAGTAGCAGACTGTTCTTGCAGAGGTAGAATTGCTCCACTTTCTAGTCTCTGCACAGCCAACATAGACTCTCCAGGTTTTAGGAGTAAGTTCTCCGTAAATGCGCTGAACACACACTAATATTTGTGTTGAACTGTTCTGTTCTGTCGTGAATACAACGTAACACTGATTTCTAGTTGTGTCCTCTTTTGGAAGCACAAAAAAAAAGTTATTTCACTTTCACAATAGCCAAGTTTCCATCCAAGGTATTTTTGCGGAAATAATATTTAGCGCTTCAACTATTTTAGCGATATAGCTGATGGAAATGCTCATTATCGCTAGCATTTTGTAAATGTCGATAAAGTGTTTTTCCGTTTAGCTTTAGCGCATAAATTCTATACTTCGATACTTCAAATGTCGCAAAAAACTGTTTGGAAACACCTTTTGTCGAGAAAAAGGGCTTTAACGCAAATAAATGAAGTGTCACATGACAGAATTAGTCTACTGGCAGCGTCTGTGTTCTTGGTGTTGTTCATGTCAAACCACCTTAGCCTGTCACACGCACCGGATCACGTGAGGTCACGAGGACCCGGAAGTAACCTCACGCAGGTATATAAACAGGAAGTAG
>JAUYWG010000040.1:1353155-1364564 GCA_034779775.1 Enteromius afrohamiltoni | reverse complement strand
AATAACAAAAGAAAGAGACAGTAAAGGGATATGAGGAAAACGAGAGAAAAAAAGAACAAACAGAAGGACAGAAACTAAAAGAACAGACAGAAGTACAGGAAAAGAACGAAAGACAGAAATAAATGGCAAAGAAACAAGAACGAGGCGGAAAGAATGAAGAATAAGACCAACTAATGACAGAAAACAACAGAAAGAACGAATGACAGAATGAACAAAAAGAAAAAGACAGTAAATAGATATATGGGGAAATACAAGGAACCACAGAAATGTGGCTTTAAGCGGCATTATGGGTAACTAGAATGAGCAAAAGCGCATTACCTTAGAGAAAGGATAAATATTTAAAAAACTCCAATTACATTCGTCTGAAAAAGGAAAGTCATATACTGTACACATAGGATGGCTTTGGGGTGAGAAAAATATGGGTCAATTTCATTTTTGGGTGAACTATTCCTTTAAAAATGTCTTGATCGGGGCACCTTAAAGAACGACAGAATGATTGAAGGACAGACTGAAACAACAACAGAAAGAAAGAAAAACTGACAGAAAAGGGATATGGAAAATAAAAAAAGAATCGGAGGGGACTAAACAATGACAAACAGAAATACAGAAAAGACAAAAGAATAAATGACACTGAAAAACAAAGACAGAAAAATCAACAACAGATAGAAAGACGAATACACAGAAAATGTACGACAGACAAAAGACAATGACAGAAAGAAGGAAAAACTATAAAAATAGAAGGTAAAGGATGTATTAAAATAGAAGGAACAAGTGGAGACAAAAAAAGCCAAATATGTTGAAAAAGATAGACAACAGACAGACATAAAAAATGGTGAGATTGAAAGACAGACTACCTTCGAGGCAGATGTTAACGGGGATATGGAAAAAGAGGGAATGAACGACAGACACAGAGTGACAGAAAACAACATAAATGAACAGTAAGCTAGAAAGAAAGACCGACAGTGTCATTATCTAACCAAAAATGAAAGAAGAGTAACTGGAAAGTGGGAAGGATGGAGCAGAAGGGACTGATGGGTAATTGGAGGAAGGGTTTAGCGCTGATGAGCGTTTAAACATCCACACAAACACATGGCAAATGTGTCCCAAAACAAGACGGACACATCTGTGTAATCCCTTCACATCTACAGCCAAATTAATCACAGCAGAGCAGCTCTGTCATGCAAAACAATCACACGCAGAGATTACGCTCATAATCCATCTTTCCATTCGCCAACAATCGCACCTTTTGCCACTTGTGCAAGACAATTCCAAACTAGATGACGTCTGTCAGTTAGCGCTTAATCCCGGTTGACCAGAGAATCTAATCTGACCACGAAAGCACCGCAAGGCCTTGAAAAGAGCCTTTACCTTCATCCCAGATGCTTCTGCGTGGGAAAAGCAGGCTCTCGCGTGCACACATTAACGGTAGCGAGCAGCGGCGGGACAGTCGGGGGTTCTGCAGAGAACCCGTCCGAGGGAAACAGAGCCCATTCAAACACCGTAATCCAATTCTGAGAGCTGAGGCTCCCTCCGAGGCCAGGCTTGATTTCAGACTTGATTGCAGTTCTTTAAAAAGCGGAGCCTGAAGGGGGTCGTGTTGCACATTTGCACACGCACAAAAACACAAGCTGCCCCCGTTCCTCAAATCCCGGATCCATGGCATAGTGACTACTGAAAAACGACTCGGATTACCTAATGTCTGTGCGCTTTTATTTAGGGCTTGAGTTACAGGGGCTTTCAGAAACACAGAGACGGGGGAAAAGAGCGAGGGTATGGATTGGAAACGGCCTCCCGAGGGCCCCATATAGGCGATGCGGTATTGATGTTTAATGATAGCACATCTGCGTTCACTCGCTTGGTGTAATCGGAGGCACTCTCTCCCCGTCTGCTAATATCGAGCCGTGGCTCTTTAGTAAAGAGCGAAATCTTGTTCATCTGGGCACGTGAGTCTCTCGATGACCCGTCGATGGGATTAATCTCAGGGGGGATGTTGGTCGTGGTGCTTTACTGCCCGAAAAACAAAATGAAGTGGCGATCTTATCGTCTGATCTGGTGAAGGAAAAACAAACAAGATTTCATGCAGATGCATTCAGACTTCTCTATATGTGTTCATACTGGGAACATTATATGTAAATGCATGGATGCAAATTCAAATGACCTACTACATTCATCAAAATCTACAGTACGTAATTCAGTGTGTTCAGCTTGACCTTGAACGCAGTAATCACCCGCGGCTGGCAGCTGATTTCTCAATCAAGTACACCCAATCATATCCCTTTCCTTCCCTATAAAATATCCCTTCTCCACCTTCTTTCTCTTATCCCACGCCGGGGGGCAGACGGCGATCGAGCCAAAATTATTGATTTTTATTTTATGCCAAAAATCATCAGGACATTAAGTAAAGATCATGAAGATATTGTGTAAATTTCCTACTGTAAATATATCCTTTATATAAATGGAAAAGTAAACGTGAAATGTTTTCAAAAAACAAAGAAATAAATAGACTTTCTACTGCAGTATTTTTCCATGAAATAAAAGTAAAGTACAGAGATCAAGCTAGATTTTCAAAGCCAGGTTTGGGATGCATTCAGCCTTTCTCTCACACAGGGATGCCATCATATTTTTGAGGTTTTTATTCCTGTGATTAAAGCTGAATTTTCAGCATCATTACTCCAGTCTTCAGTAGCTGTCTCCATCCATCTATTTTTATGCAAATCTTGTAATATAGCATAAAAAAAACAAACAAACAAGAAAAACCCACTGGATGGAAACACCAAGATGCGCATAAATTCTAAAAATGTAAATAAAATAACTTAGGCGCACATCTGAATAGCATAAGTTTTATGCATAAACTATGATGGAAACACATTTACCAAATAAATTCCTCCATGTTCATTGAAAAAGTAATGTGACTTTGTGCTTATGTGAAGATGATTATGGCTTAGTTTTCTTAGTAATATACAATGCAGTTTACCAGGAAGTGATGATTTTGTTCTCTTGACTCATTAGATGGAGACGGTGCTTTGTTTGCAGATGTTTTTTTATGCAATATTCTAGTTTTGAGCAAAAGTTTAATTAAAATCTTTGGATGGAAACATCTGTGATGCACGATCCTCCAGAAATGCTGCTCAAGAGGCAGTCGAGCTGCTTTATATTTTTGTGGAAACCTTTTTCAGGTTCCTTTGATGCACAGAAAGTTGAGAAGAACATTGTTTACCTAAAAATAGAAATCTTTGTAACATTATAAATGTGTTTACGATCACGTTTGATCGACTGAATGCATCCTTAATGAATACAAGGGGTACTGTATGAAGCACAATCCACAATATATCTCAGCAGTCTCAAGACATCTTAAGATGGCTGTGACAGAGCAGCGCCGCACAAGCTGTTGTGTCTTTGCCCTGAGCGGCCTGCAATCTGTGCACACACACACATACACACACACACACTTATTATTCTATCAAGCTGAGGACTTTTCTTTGATCTCTATTGTTTTTTACAGAGCTAATGATTGTTTCTAACCTTAATTTGGACCTTCACAGTAACCTTTCTGCATTTTCATATTAAATATATTTATTAGGTTGTTTAGGAAGCATTTACTGAAGGAGACACACACACACCCGGTACATTCCTCAGGGCAGTTAGTGCTTGTTTATTCTCTAGTGATGGAGTTGATCTCTGAAAGTCTCTATTGGCTGCAGGGTCTGAAAGAGTCCTGAATAATTCACCTTCGAGCATCATAAATATTTAGTCTGCTGCTGAAAGATCAGCTGCGTGGAGTGTCCGCTCGCTCACAGACTAAACTGCTAGCGTGAATGTGTGTGTGTGGAGCATTGAAGGGCTTTAAATCTTTACTGCTTAGTGTTGAAATCTCCCATCATCCTTTCTCTGCCTCTCATATCTGCTGTTTTTCATCTACTCATCTGTTTTTTTTTCTCTGAAGGGTCGTCTGTGCCCACTCTCTCTCCCACACACACATTATTCTGCTCTCCGGGTCTGCTTGCTGGAGATTTCCTCTTTATCTCTACATCACATCGCTTTTTTCTCTTTTACTGGACAACTTGTGTGTTTTACAGTGTATTACATTCAATTTCTGTAAGACTTAAATAGTCCATCTGATAAATGCTTTTAAAGTTTGATAATTGTGTCATTTTATACGAATGTAATCATGTTTAATATGCTTTTATATAAATATGCAATCAGAAAGTAACCATTGTGAAATAATTTAGTAAATTAATAAATTAATGAATGAATTATGTTATTTGCTGTAAAAAAGGAAGGTATGGTAGTATTAGAAACAAAACGTTTACGAAGGTAACCCACGTTCCCTGAAGGAGGGTACCGAGACATTACGTATGGGAACTCGCATATGAGAGACCAATCGTCTTCAAGTCTTTGAGAAAAGGCCAATGAATATTGGCGTGCATTAATCACAGCCAGGTGCACATTATCACAGCGTGAGTATAAGAGGGCATGGCTGGAATGCACTTGCAGGTTTACGCTGAAGAGCCGAGTTGGCGTCAGCCCGACCCAGGGTTGTGGCAAAGGGATGTAACGTCTCTGTTCCCTCCTTCAGGGAACGTGGGTTACCTTTGTAACCTTAGACGTTCCCCTTCAGTCTAGTCACTCTGATATTACATATGGGAACAGACCCGTGGAAAAAGCCACGAACCAGAGGAACACAACTGGAGCTATTCTGCTCTAGGTCCGACTGCGGGGCAGGAGTAGAGGGTTTGCCTTGGCACAGTGGAACCACTCAGGAAGGCGCACGGATCCCGTAGGAATGGCGCAGCAAGCCAACACCAGCCGACCTGCTCGTCTGATTTAAGACATGAGAGGACACAGCCTCTCATGGAGGTCGTAAAACCTAGCGAAGGTGTTTGGTGTCGCCCATGTCGTAGCTCTCCAGATATCTGCTAGAGAGGCGCCGTGAGCCAAAGCATGGGTGGAGGCAACACTCCTTGTGGAGTGGGCTCTCAGACCTAAGGGAAACAGCTCTCCCTGATATAAATAAGACAGAGAGATGGCATCAACTACCCAATGGGCCAACCTCTGTTTGGAGACAGCATTCCCTTTCTGCTGACCTCCAAAGCAGACAAAAAGCTGCTGAGAGCGTCTGAAGCTCCGAGTGCGGTCAATGTAGAGGCACAGTGCGCGTATGGGACACAGCAACTCTAAGGCCAGGTCTGCCTCCTCCTGGGGCAGAGCTTGCAGGTTCAAGGTTCCAGAAGGATGAACGTCCTGGGTGTGATTCCGGGCTGCTCTGGGCAGCCCCTACCTGCTCCACTGGTTTCCGCGCTGGCGATCCAATGCTCCGGGTCAGCATCTGAGGAAAGAAAAGACATTTGGTTAGATGGGAACTTTGGGGCACTGGGCCCAGAAGGATAGAAATTTGCTCTTTTTGTGAGAATTTGGGTAACGCTGACCTGTGAGTCAGCGATGTCTGAATACTCAGGTGCCGCTCCAGGTCCTCCTCTGCAGATGGTATTGAGATGGCGATGAGTACGGGGCCCGCCACAACCTGGTCAGGTCTTAATGCACCTCCGGGAAGAAGGGTACTGGGGGGGGACCGCGACGGGGCCATGGGCCAAGAACCCAGATACCAATCGTCCAGCTGAGATGGATCAGGCGGGGGCGCACGCGGCACCTCCAACCCGATCGCCTCGGCAGCTCAGAGGAGCATAGGCTAGAGCTCGGCGTCCACCTGGGATGAAGCAGCGACCGCGGACGGCCTAGACACGTAAGACAGCGCTCATGCCCGTCTGAAGCGGTGAGGAAACTTCCACACTTGGAAGCGCACGGTCGGATCGACATCCTGAAGAACCCCTTTCCAACTGTGAGAAATCCGCTCTTTTTCCGCCCGGTTTGCCTAGGGAGAACCTCTCGCGGCACGCTGTGCACTCAGTGAAAGAGGTCTCGCTGGTATGCAAGCCCAGCCTGCTCCAGCCTGAGGGGATCGTTGCTCAGCCACCTAGTCACTCGAAGACGATTAAGAGAGAGTGTGAACTCGCAGGAACTCTTTTTGGTTTATCGGATTTTCTCTGTTTCTTCCACCCAGCATAGACTGCGTTCAACGAGGCTCCAAAGCTAAAATCTGCAAGTGCATTCCAGCCATTACCTCTTATTCTGTTTAATCTGTTTGTGGCACATTAGTATATATTAGAGGGGGGAAACTTGGGATAGGGGGTGGTTTCAAGATGGGTGGGGTGACCATGGTGGCCATTTTGAAGTCGCCGTTGAAATCCAACTTTTGTTTTTTCAATAGGAAGAGGGTCATGTGACACATCAAACTTATTGGGAATTTCAAAAGAAAAACAATGGTGTGGTTTTAATGTAACTTTATTCCTTCATGAGTTATTTACAAGTTTCAGACCACTTAAAATGTGCTGTCCATTGTGTTGGTTATTAAGGTGTATCCATATAAATGGCCCACCCTGTATATATATATTTTAAAAGCTACTTTGAATTGTAATTACATTTCACAATATTACTAATATTATATTACTATATAACTTTTGGCTGCTGATATACAACACAATACATACACACTGTAAAAACTGACAAAAACTTTTAATTGTTAAACACTTTTTTGGTTCTGCATTCATCTGTGTCATTTCTGGCCTACAGTATGTGTTTCTCCTTTTGCGTTTGTATGAACTGATCTGCTTGGTTAGATTCAGGACACATCCTGATTTTCCTGAGTTCGGCGTGTTCCTGGGTTAACATATATTGTTGACCCTGGAACAACATTTTATTCCAAAATTTTTTTTACCATATCTCTACACCTAAACCTAACCCCACCCATGAGTAATGCTTAAAATCCGAGGAAATTATAGATATCCCTCACTGATGTACAAGCACTAAACACTGATTGCAAATCTAAATTTCACAAAAACTATAAACGGGTTCTTCAAATCTGACTGGTTAATCACAATGTTGTTCCAGGGTCAACAAAGATGTTGACACGCCGAACAAGAACAGGTTCTGCACGCACGCATACACACACACACACACTTCACTCTTTAATGCCGCAGGGCAACCGCCTTCAGAATGGCAGCGAACACACACAGCACTGATGCATCACAAAGCACTACATGTATGTATCTGTCTGTGCACGTTTGATTTGACCAGTTTCTGCGTGATTATTATAGTCCTACATCTGCAGATCCACAGAAAACACAAGAAATAAGTTAAAAGGATTCCATCTCTATAGGGAGAGTCATGTTTCACATGCAGAAGTCCTGAGGGTGTTTTAGTTTGTTGCTATGTTGTTGCTAAGACGTTAAGGGCTTTTCACACTTTAACCCCAGGCACAGATGGGCATAAATATATAGAAATGTATTTAAAATAATAATACAAAATACTCAGTGGAAAAATGTATTTAAATACAAATACAGAAAACTGTGAAAAAATGTATTCAAATACAAATATAGTATTTTGTATTTTGAAAATACACAAAATACATTGGCCATCAAGTGCAGGCATAGATTATTATTTTTTTTAAATCTAGATTAATATAGATAAATTTTGAAATTAATCTAGATTAATCAGTGCAATACAGACAGAGCAAAACAGTACCGTTAATCAGGCAGAAGGTCGGGGCAACAAGCAGGAATCAGAGTTCAAAGTCCAGGCTAGGTTCGGGGCAACAGGCAGTTATCAAAGTCGAAAAACAGTCCAGGTAATATCCAAGTAATCCACCAGGAATCCGCAAGAAAAATGCTCAGAGTTGTCGAAACAAACTTTGCACTGTGTTCGACACGAGCGCTGCCTTATAAAGTGTAAAAAGAGCGCAAACACAGTGCGGAGGCTTCCAGGGTACTTGGGTGAAAGCGGTCCGGGTAGGAACTAATATCCCAGGGACCGCTGATAGCAGTCGGACGGAGCCACAGAGGACCGCCCTGTGACAGAGGTCAGTGTTGGGTCTTCCACGGGGTCTCAGGGCTGGTTTTTCTGGGTGCTCTTGGTGGTAGGAGGTAGTGAGAGTGGGGTGTTGACCCAGGACCTTTCCTCAGGCCCGTATCCCTCCCAGTCGACCAGATACTGCAGGACCAGGCCCCAACCCCGTCTTGATAGATGTCCTCTCCGTTGATGATCGGGGGGGTGCCTCTGGAGTGGCAGCCTCGTCCTGGTCCCTCCGTCCTTCCGGAGCATCAGCTGGCTTTAACAGAGACACATGGAAAGTGGGTGAGATTTTGTAACTGGCAGGTAGTTCCAGTCTGAATGATACTGGAGTTATTTGTCTAGTGATTTTGAATGGACCCACGTACTTAGGGTTGAGTTTCTTGCAGGATATTCACAGGCAGAGGTCCCGGGTGGAGAGCCCCACCCACTGTCCAGGTTTTTAGGCAGTGTTGGGTTGGCGGTGGCGATCGGCTTGTTTGGTGAGTCGCCGTACAGCCCTCGGGAGGTGGACATGGGCCTGGTTCCAGGTGTCTTTGGAAGGTAAACCGGGTGAAGAATAGTGCCCACCATGCCTGGCGTGAGTTGAGTCATTTGGCATTGCTGATGTACTTAAGGTTCTGATGGTCGGTAAGTACCAGAAAAGGCTGTTTGGATCCTTCGAGCCAGTGGCGCCACTACTCCAGTGCGGCCTTCATAGCTAGGAGTTCCCGGTCACCCACGTCGTATTTCTGCTCTGCCTGGGTAAGTTTTCGTGAGTAGAAGGCGCAAAGATGTAGTTTTTCGGGTTCCCCATGATGCTGAGACAGCACAGCCCCAACGCCCGTGCTAGAGGCGTCCACTTCAACAGTGAATTGTTTCTCTGGGTCGGGGTGTCGGAGGATGGGAGCAGAGGTGAACCGGGCCTTGAGGTCGGTAAATGCCTGTTCACTGGCCAGGCTCCAGCGCAGAATGGTAGGCCCCTTCTTGGTCAAAGTGGTGAGTGGGGCGGCAACTTGACTAAAGTTTCTTATGAAGCACCGGTAGAAGTTGGCAAACCCCAGTAACCTCTGTAAGTCTTTAATAGTACAAGGACGGGGCCAGTTTAACACAGCTGAGACCTTGCCCTCCTCCATGTCGACTCCTTCGTGGCTGATGATATACCAGAGGAAGGAGACCTTGGTCTGGTGGAACTCGCCTTAAAGGCCTTGGCCTTCATGGACTCTGTTTCGGGTTGCGACAGCGGGAAGACTCGGCTGCCACGGCCACGCCAGATCCACATGGAAGCAGAGGAAGACACAGAAGTTTAGCATAAGCCTCATCAATAAAGTTCCCCTCTGCCCCTGAGTCTATGAAGGCAGTGGTTTACACCTTTTGATCATGCAGCATAAGAGTCACTGGTAAAGTCATTGAGTGGTGAGCAGTAGTTACACTCACCTGGGGCTGCGCAGGCCGTACGGGGCAGGTGGTCCGGATGTGGCCTGGCTGGCCGCAGTAGAGGCACAGGTTGTCCCGCAGGTGCCGATCTCGTTCCTCATCCGTTAGGTGAGTCTTGCCAATCTGCATGGGTTCAGTAGGTGAGTATGACGGCCCTGTGGTGCTGGCTCGAGCTGTGGGTGGTTGGCGTCCCCGGTGTGAACGTCTGAGGTTGTCCAGTTGAATGGACCAGTAGGTTTCATGAATTGCTCAAGAGACTTCCCCTCGTCTCTGCAGGCCAGCTCTGATTGTAGTTCCGGGCTCAGTGCTTTCCTGTAGAGGGCCTTCAAGGGGTCAGGTGGCCAGCCAGTCTGAGCAGCCAGGGTGCGAAATGGGATGGTGAATTCAGCAGCGGTGCTGACGCCTTGCTTGAGTGACAGGATCTCCTCAGTGGGCTCGCAGCCTTCGGTGTTGTGGTCAAACACCTCCCGGAACTGGTGTATGAGGGTGGTGCAGCCAGTGAAGGTCATGCTCTGTTCTTCCCAGAGCGCGGTTGCCCACTCCAGCGCTCTGCCGACCAGGTGAGAACAGATCAGGGAGTGAATACTGCCTGGGAGTGAAATGTAAATACTGCACTGCATCAGAAATCCCTTGCACTTCCCCAGGGCACCGTCATACTTTTCAGGCAGAGACAGGCAAGTGGTGTGGCTGGGAGCCGGAACTGGAGCTGGTGGCGTGGCGGCCGTGGCTGGAGCATTCACGGGGACTTGGGCGAGAGCTGTGATGGCTTCTCCAACTGTTGTTGATGGGAGTTCAATTGCTGGCCTTGGCGTGTAACTTCGCGGGCCACTTGATACACAGCCACTGGATCAAATTCTTTGACATAGACTCAGGTGACGGTTGATCCATGTGCAAGCTGTTTATTGTAACAATCGTAGTCGAACAAGGTGGGGTCAGAATCAGGCAGACTTTGCAATACAGACAGAGGTCGGACGGAGCCACAGAGGACCGCCCTGTGACAATTAAAATGGCTTATTTGAATTCTGCCAAAGGCATTAAGAATATGTGTGCTACCTAAATAATGACTAAAAGTAAAGCCCTATTGGGACGGGACTAGTTTTACAGGGGGTCATTAGACATTGTTTTGTTTCACAGATGTACTTGGTGATTATAATCCCATCCGAATCTGCCATATCAGTGTTTTTCTCTCACAACCTCTGTGATAATTCTAGAGTCCAAATGCAATGTCTGTGATACTCTTTTTCACAACGTGTATCCTTGTGTGTTTTGGCCAACGTGATATGCCGTCAGAGATGTATAATAACGAAGTAGAACTATTTCACTACTGTACTTAAGTACTAAAAGGCAAATTTGTACTCTACTGGAGTATTGTTTTTTTTCTCCTACTTCCACTTTTACTTCAGTACATATTTTCAATGAGTTTAATACTTTTACTCCGATAGATTTTTTATGTGCTGCATCATTACTTGTTACAATTATAAAAATAGGTATTTAAAATAGGTAAACACCCACATCAGCACAAACAAAGCAGCGAGAGTAGTACTTTGCAATCAAAGTACTTTATACATCACTGTATGCCGTAGATGTTCTTACCACACGCACGTTTAATATATTTTGATTTATAAAAGAAAGAAATAAGAGCCAGATCATGTAAACTGTTAAGACTGGCTATTGTAATATCAGTATCAGGCAAGATCAGTCACGTTCATTTCTGCACTCGGTTACATATGTTTTAATTATCAAAATTAAACATTACTACAAATAAAAATCATAATAGTTGAACTAAAGTAATCACACATTAACATGGTTTTGCTGTACTAGCCGTTTAGCTTCACCATGGTATTTGTGATTATACTAATTGTAATCAATCTGAATGACTATCCACGCTCAGAGCATTTCATGATCACTCCGCTCCGGGTTTACCATTTCCCCGCTCCTCGCTCCAGCTTCGCTCCCTCCTCACTTGATCCTCGTCCTTCTTATGTTCCCTGCAACCACATTTTACTAAATGGACTTTGTCACACGCACCGGATCACGTGAGGTCACGAGGACCCGGAAGTAACCTCACGCAGGTATATAAACAGGAAGCAG
>JAUYWG010000040.1:1322374-1334490 GCA_034779775.1 Enteromius afrohamiltoni | reverse complement strand
TGCAACACCACAGTGTGAGATAAAAGACATTACATTATGAAAGCCCAGATCTACAGTAGTTTCAGAGTTGGTCATGAACTTTAAAAGCATGTTATGTGCACTGACACCAGAATAGGGCAGGAACAATCACATTCCTGATAACATCAAAGAGAATTTAGATGCCAAACAAACACAACCTCAACTCTCACGCATTCTTGTTTATTTCTACCATGTTGCCTTCTACCGCAGTACCGTTATAGCTTCTGTATGTGCATTGAATTGGATTGGATTGTATATATTAGTGGTCTATCAATCTGTGTTTATGCCACTGGCTGATGACAACATAAATATCTAGAGCAGTGCTTCTAAACCAGGGGGCTTCAGTAAATATCTGAAGATGGCTTGATTTTGATTCATTAAAAAAAAAAGAAAAAAGCTCAAACGTTCATCAACAAGGCAAATCCATAACCCAACAGCAGTGCCTCACTGATGCTCAAATCTATGGAAGCTCATTTCTGCCACGGAATAAAAAAAAAGTCCAAATTCTGAAATATAAAGTCATAAAAAAGGCATAAAAAATATAAAGCAATTCTGAGAAGAAAAAAACACGGAAACCGGAACACTCTTAAAAATAAAGGTTCTTCACGGTTCCTTGAAGAAACTTTGATACCCCTACAACCCTTCCATTCCATTTACATTTTACATTGATTCATTTAGCAGACGCTTTTATCCAAAGCAATTTACAGGTGGGGAAAACAACAAGCAATTTGTCATACAGAGGCAAAAACAACTTAGGAAGTGCTCACAATACTGTACAACAGGCAATCTTCAAATAAGTGCAGGCTAAAAAGAGAAAGAAAGAGTAGGGTTAATTTTTTTTTTTTTTTTTAATATGATGTCAAATAGTGTTGAAAGAGATGGGTTTTCAGAAGTCGTTTGAAGGTTGTAAGGTAGTTGGCATTTCGGATAGCAATGGGAAGATCATTCCACCAGCCAGGAACGGTGTAAGAGAATGTTCTGGAAAGAGATTTTGTGCCTCTTTGTGATGGTACAGTGAGACGTCGCATTCCAACAAAGGTTCTTCAGACAATTAAAATATTTTTCACACATTAAGAACAGTTCTCTGAGATGTTCTTTGGGGAACCCAAATGGTTCTTCTATGGCTACCAAATCCCTTTTTTTGGAAAGTGTTTGTATGTAAAGACAATTACTGTTATAAATCTAGTGTAAATCCTTCAAAAAGGTTGGAAGTTGTACTAGAAGCAAAGAAAAGAAACTTTTATCCATAAAACATATTAAAATACATCATTTTCCTTGAAAGCAACAGCTAATACATTTATTGGTACATTAAGACCATTAACACCGCAGCAGGTTCTCCATCATTCCCTTTCATTCAACCGCCACAAAGCCAGAGTCCAGGTGAAAGCAAGGAGATTAGAATTCGATCTCTGCCGTTTTGTTGGAATCAAAATGTGGCTTTTGGGGGAAAACACCGAGAGTCAAGCTGTGATCCAACGGTGCTGACTGCTGCTATTGTGAAAAGATGCTCTCTAGAGAAGGCGTCGAGTTACTGTGATATAGCCAAGCTTGTGTGACCAATCCAGCAGTGACGTGAGGAACATCTAGCCAGGCATGCAATGTTATAGATGTCTGGGGCAGATAGTGATGAAGAGGACACGGTGGGTCAAATATACACTACAAGTGTTTTTAAGTTATGATGACTTCTAAATGAAATGATGTTCAACCAACAAACTACACTGGGTTAGAGGAACTTAATTTGTAGCATGAATGAAGCCGAGTAAGGTATAGCCCAGGTTTGATTGGCTGATGTCATGATGTCCTTTGGGATTGGTTAACATGTTTTAAATCCTATGAATCTAACAGTGTTGGCGTTGAGAATATAAAAAGGGTTGTTTGATTGCCCAGGATGCAGAATTGCTCTTGGTACTAGACTAGGGTTGCCGCAGGGAGGAAATTTTCTCACCAGTTAATCGACACGTAACAACACCGGTAATACTGCTATCACCGTGGTCACCTCTTTCCCTCACCTTCGCTTTTAAATAGCCTAGTTTAAAAAGAACTGTGCATTTTACTTTACTTAGTTGATGGCAAAAGTCAACAGGCTTTTCAGAATCCAAAATATTTTAACAGGTGCTTCTGCATTTCGATTTAAAACTCTTCCATCAGTGCCTTGTCCGTCTCAGTTCACTTGTTTTTTTAGTGTTAAATGTGGCAGAATGGTAAGGTAGAGATGTCCTATAGCTCTAAACTTTATTTGCATTCCAAATCCTATAGTCGACTACTCCACCAGGAATATACTGGGACATAACAGCCCTATGCAAGGGCTAGGGATGCATTGATCTCGTCATGGTTAATTAATTGTAAAGGTTCTGCTAAAAGGTTTTTCTGCTACACAGAATGGGACTGTTGCAGCTTGGGTAAAACTAAAACAAAGTTACACTAGTGGTGCACCGGCTTGAATGACGTGCTTATAGAGACACGGAGCGCCCAGGCTACTACACGCATTACTAACTATGACAGAGGACTAAACAGATCCTTTATTTCCACCAAACTGCTCCTAAAGAGCGAATGCACAATAAATAACGGATGGCTATCTGTATATTGAACGATTTTAATGCACGACGTGAACCACCTGACACAAAGTTACGAGCTTGTTAGCACAGCATTGTGACTGCTTCAGATAAGAAAGAGATGAAAGTGTGGGAAGATCTCATTTACTTAAATCAGTTATTTTCTTGAATTAAGTATTTGATTGTTAGAGAGAGAAAGAGAGAGAGAGAGAGAGAGACGTGTGTGAATTCGTTTACCTGTGTTTGTGCGTCTCTCCTGTTTTATTAATAAAAGTGGCGGGGCAGTGTTCAAGACGACGGTGTTCTCCTGAATGTTTGTATATGTGTGCTAGTGCTGGGCGATATGACAATATATATCGTGGGGACGATAGAAAAGTGTCTATTATCCTATTTCACTTCTATCGTTTCTAACCTAATTTTATCAATTACTAAAGAAAGTATGCAATGCATACTCTACCCTCTATATAAGTGATAATCAAGAATAAAAATGAATTTTTTGCAAAGAAACTCCGTCTTGTGGTTTTGCAAAATGACACTTTACGTTGTTGCGACATGCTTTATGACATGCTTTACGCAGTTAACTTGTGAGTGCTTAAAGATGGAGAGGCAAGAGGTTGAAATTGAATGCACAGAGTCGCAACTGCAAACTGAAACTGCTATGCAGGCAGCAGCCCAAGTACTTTTACCAAAACATGGGGGTACGTCAGTGATTTGGTTGCATTTTGGCTTCAGGAGCTCCGACACGGAGCAGAAGACAGTCATGTGCAAACTCTGCCAAAAGACGCTAACACAACAAACCTCTTTTACCACTTGAAGAAGGTCCACGAAAAAAGAATATGGGAGAATCGAAGAAATGCGACGTAAAGAAAGTTGTGAAACAGCCCGGGCAAGTAGCGAGAAAAAATATAGCCAGCCTAAAAATAAGGAGTCTTTCATAAAAAGCACACCGTATGAAAAAGACGTCCTTGAAATGGTTGTGCACTTTTTTTTAATAGAGTTTATTTTAATAATACTATTTAAATTTAAACTATGATGTGGATAAAAAAACAGCTGTAACTCTACCTCCACCACATCTGTTGTCATTTGATACATTTATATTGCTAAACTAAAATGTATTTTTCTCATTTGTGACAGTTCAGTTAAATGTCACTTCAAAATAAAGCTGCAAAAAAGTAGCCTATGCAATGATATTTTGTCATCTATTTTGATCTATTTCTGTTTGTTATTTTCAAAACATAAACACCGTCCTAGATGTTTATAGAGCAGAGGTCACTTTTTTGAGTTCCAATGTGAGAGATGGACATTTATTTGTTGTTATTTTGTGCTGTATTAATGGTTACTGTGTTATTTCTGTTTTAAAAGCCAGTGGTAAAAAACACTTTAATATCTAGAGTGTTCATGAGATTTCATACATCAGTAATTTTGTGAAATTAATAAATGCATAACAATCATCATAACCATAAAACCGTGATTATTCCTCAGACTACCAACAAAATCTATAATCGTTGCATCCCTAGTAGTGTTGTCACGGTACCAAAATCTCAGTATTCGGTACCAATACCAGTGAAAATCCACGGTTCTCTGTACCAATTCCAGTACCAAAGCAAAACACAAAAATACTTTTACATAAGAGGACTTTTATTTAATCAAACAGCGCTAGAACTGTTTTTCTGATGGACCGATTTTAAAGATAACATTAACCATACATTTGTTCTCTAACACACATATTTTGGCTACACAGGTCATTTAAAAAGCCTCTAGGGTGTAGAAATAGTACACTATTATGTCCTGTTTAAAACGCTATAGGAGCATTAAATAGTTTATAAAGAAACTTTATTCTGATAATGTGCATTAACTGTATGTATTTTCTAAAAATAAGCGGGAATTTCAAGTTGAATTTAGCGCCAGAGCATGCAAAGCTGTTACTGCTGCAGAATATTCTGACGTATCAAAACATATTGGATTAAACGGAAAATGTGTTGTAGAGAGCTGCAGCAAATGGCTTTTAATTAAAAATAAAACATGTACTACCAAAAAGTTCTTACCATCGATCAATTTCTTACTTTCACAATCAATATATTTCACGAGGTTAACTTATACCCTCCGTGTGGTCAGTCAACAAGCTTGTTTTATTAGCGGCCCCTTTAAATACAAGACAAGCATTCAATCTACGTCAGAGCGTCCAAAAATCTCAGCGTCGTTGCCAGGGCGAATTTTGACGCTCTCGCCGACGTTGGTGTGAACGCATAGTAACGATTAACTAAGCAAATTGCAATGTTTGAGGTGTTTTATAAGGTTCAATGTATTTCCTCCTTTTGACATAAAACTTTGATGACACCGCTTGCAGATGGGTTTATGGTGATCAATGATGTTGCGCTTGTCAACAGCCTCAAAAAACAAAATACTTCCACATGAGGCTCTTTCCTCCTTTCTTTTCAACGAGCAGATTCAGAGCCGCCTCATCAGTAGCACAGCCGATTGCCATCTCTCTGTGCTTTTATGAAGAAGACGAGCAGTCTGAGCAGTGCGCACCTTTCGGGTAGCGCAGCAAGAACCGTGTTCACCCGTTGCTCGGTACTACCGGTACTTCAGAAAACCTGGTACCGTAACATTTCAAATTTTTTAGTACCGTCTTGGTAACAAAGTACCGGGTCTTTTGACAACACTAATCCCTAGCAAGGGCACACAAGTTTGTTGTCAAAGGCAGGATGAGCATGGAGACATGGACAAAGTGAAAAAATGAAAGTGCCCCTTTACAGGTAACCAAAGCTTCATATTTTGGTTCTGGGAGTCCCCAACAACAATCTTACGTGCTTCTAAGATAACAAAAACAAAACATTTTAATTGATTTTAATAAGCATTTATTTTTTACCTTGTGCAATTTTCAAAGTAATCGCGTCACAGATCTTTTCACACTGCATGACTATCTGGGGTATCATTCAGTCGCTGATGAGTTCACACTGCATGATGGGTCGGCTACAGGGGGAATCGCTGACAACTTTGTCTCACTGCCAAACCCAGACGAGAAGTGACACGGAAACAACGTGAGGTCACGTGTGCAAGACCGACTTCTTTTCATTTGCAATGAAAAGAAGATTATAATTACCTTCTATACCTTTGCAACTCCTCCCCAACGTTCCGCTGTCCTGGATGTTGCGCTCTCATTGGCTGAAGGTAAATCGCTGACGTTATTCAGTCACAACACATCCACGCGGCATGATTTTGAATCGCAGACAGGTCCAGATATTTAGCATGCCAAATATCTCACGGGTGTCGGTGATTCTCTCAGATCACATCTTTGAGAGTTCACACTTTGTGATTGTCACTCACGTAAACGAACACCAATTTGCCTGTGATTTCAGGCGTTTTTCGGCGATATCTCAAAAGCAAGTTAAAATCGGGGCTAAAATCGTGCAGTCTGAACTCTGCATTACTTTCAAACCAATTCAGTTTTCCAAACCTCTCCTTTGTGTGACGCTAATCTGCGGTGATTGGTCTCATTTTCATTTATTTCACAACTCAAACGTTTTCAGCTGAACAACTCACATCTTCAATCCACTGAACTCACTGTACTCCTCACAGCCTCGCTCCTGTCGAAATGAAGTATGGTTATAGGTCTTTTCTGCCCACTGTGTTTTTATGGTCAACCCTAAAAGAGCAAAACCAGTGTTGGGCAAGCTACTTGTAAAATGTAGTGAGCTAAGCTATCAGTTACTCTACATTGAATTAAGCTTAACTACACTAAAGCTACTACCCTGAGAAATGTAGCAAGCTAAGCTACAGCAACATGGTAAAAGTAGTTTAACTACAACTAAGCTATTTTTTAACTGAACCAATTTTAAATCAATGCTACCTTAGTGATAAAAAAATGTCATTCAAACAGATAGGCACGCATAATTGTGCAATTAACAATTGCTCCAAACCAATTTGGCAACAAAAACAAACATAATAACAAATGACAAAAGGTGTTGAGAGTGTGTGTGTATTTATGTGTAACTCAGTGCAGCTTAAACCACAAGACAAACCATATTCGTAGAATTATAAACTACTCCAAACAGTACCAACATGGCAAAAAACAAACCGTTGTCTCAGTCAGCTTCATGAACTTCTCGACTCCCCCCTTGGGATCAATTCCTCTCCGTCCTCTGCCATCTTTCCAAGAAGTGTTTTCGCTCAAGCATGTAACGCGTCTGGCGCAGAAGGTGTCGCTAACACCAAAAAGCTTATTGCCAACCGCAGTTAGAAGTCATTGACATTAATGCGGCTGTATTGGCCCGTGTATGGTGGGGAAATGTAACCGCACTACTTGATCAATAAAATAGCTTCACTACTGAAAAGCTATTGGATTCGGAAAACAGCGACGCTACTAACACGCCACTACCTAATTATTTTTATTTATTGTTTTTTGTTATTATATTTGTGCAGTATTTGATATTGCTACTATGTAGATACAGTTTCTCCTGTTTTTGGTTAGAAAGGGAGTAAGGTAAACTTCAGTTGTTTCTATTTAACTTTATTTCTTGAGTTTAGAAAGCACTCCTCCCTAAGTTAGATCTTTATGTTTGTTGTATTGGCTTGTCCACCTCCGTAGCTCTATTTGCTCCCTTATTTATTCTTTTCACTTGTCAAATAAACCATTTTTCCTGGAGGAGGAGTGACATTTCTGCTTGAGGCTACTGTGTTTTGCTCTTTTAGGGTTGACCATAAAAACAAAGTGGGCAGAAAAGACCTACAACCACAGGAGTGAGGCTGTGAGGAGTACAGTTAGCTCGGTGGATTGAAGATGTCAGTTGTTCAGCTGACGGAAGCATAGACAGAAGTTGTTAAACCTGTTCACAGTATGTTATTGTAAAAGCAGTCTACTCCTCACAGCCTCAACAAAGGTTTGTTGTATTTAGCAGAAATAATAATTCCCATCCTCATTCAAATCAGCACATATTTGTCCCAAAACAGTTGAACATATTCCTCGCAGACAGTTTTCAGTTCAAACCATACAGTATGAACATCTCTCTGGGTCATCATTCAGGTCAAAACAGTTTTACAGGCTTGAACATTTCTAAGCACGGGTCAAGATGGACTCTTCTACAGAGGCGTTTTTCCTTTTATAGATATGAGCATGCAATGCAAAATGAGCCCTGCAGTAGCTAAAACACAATATTATGATGAACGCAGAATGCAAAATGCACACAGACTGTTTTTCCAAGCATAATTTACCTTTAATGTCGTTCGCCTCAAATCATCCCACACAATACCGCTAAGACAAGGGCATCTTGAACTGTATACAGTATATGCACATTTTTTTAATTGACAGAATATTCCTTTAAAAAAAATCTGGGATTCTAGGACAACGTTTTCAAGTTCAGTCCCAAATATAGGGTCAAGCCCTGAGAGACGCCCAACATAACAACAACCTTCTCTCAAGCTTACAGTATTTGGCGAATAAAACCTAAAAGTGACAGCAGTGACTGGACTCGGATATCGAACAGTTTAAAAGCTTGTTTTTTGATACACATGCATTTAAGTAAAATAATGGCCGCAGAACTCTTTTAGAGTTACTGATCATTGAAATAATCGAAGTGGAGTTTAAACACTATTTGACAAGAGATTATAGTCTATTTAACTGCTGGACATCCTTCTGAGATGTATTCTCTACAGACACAAAGGCTTGGTTTCTTTACATTTAGGTTTACTTTAGTTTTTTTTAAAAGGTGTGACCTAATCTGTTAAAGGAACATTGACAATACATGACACGTCTCTAAAAGTGTCCCTATTTATGAAAAGGAAGAGGTTTCGAGTATTGCACAGAATTCAAGAAGAAATAACTAAAGATGGACCAATTAAACTATCCGTGGAGCTCTTCCTCCTATATCACACCACAAAGCATTTCTAGAGGACTATATTGTAATCACAGTTCAGTAAAGCATGAAGCATCCTCTCTCTCTCTCTGATGCCGCATTATTGTCTAAATCCCCCCCAAAAAATCAATCTTGGAAATGAGGCATTATAATTAATTACAAGCTTACAGTAACAGGAATGAAGAGCTGAACAGAAGGCAAGCGTATTTCTCACTTTTTATGGCACCATAAAGAAAAGCTGCTACTGTCACGAGTCTTTATATTTTACATTCACATGTCTGGGTGGGCCTACTATTACTATCGGTTTGTTCTGACTGTAATTTGCAGCATGTGGAGAATGTAAATGTAACATACTTTCTGCAGCATGTAATTGGCATTTAACAGCTGGTATTTGGCGAATAAAACCTAAAAGTGACAGCAGTGACTGTACTCTGATATTGGAAAGTTAAAAGCTACACTGTAAACAATTATCGTGACTTTAACAGTAAAACACTGTAGAAACGCTACGGTAAAAACCCGGTAAATGGTTTACCGGCAAAAGCCATAAACTGATATTCCTAGAATTCCCTGCATTGCATTTCAAAGTTTGCTTGAATTTTATGTTTTTTTATTTTTTGTTTGTTTGTTTTTTGATAGACATGCATTTAAGTAAAATAATGGCCGCAGAACTCTTTTAGAGTTACTGATCATTGAAATAATCGAAGTGGAGTTTAAACACTATTTGACAAGAGATTATAGTCTATTTAACTGCTGGACATCCTTCTGAGATGTATTCTCTACAGACACAAAGGCTTGGTTTCTTTACATTTAGGTTTACTTTAGTTTTTTTTAAAAGGTGTGACCTAATCTGTTAAAGGAACATTGACAATACATGACACGTCTCTAAAAGTGTCCCTATTTATGAAAAGGAAGAGGTTTCGAGTATTGCACAGAATTCAAGAAGAAATAACTAAAGATGGACCAATTAAACTATCCGTGGAGCTCTTCCTCCTATATCACACCACAAAGCATTTCTAGAGGACTATATTGTAATCACAGTTCAGTAAAGCATGAAGCATCCTCTCTCTCTCTCTGATGCCGCATTATTGTCTAAATCCCCCCAAAAAAAATCAATCTGGGAAATGAGGCTTGAAAATGAGCATCAGCGAACCCCCAACCGTCCACATCCATCTCTACATACACACTCTCACAAACACAACTTTAGATATAGATATGAGCAAATTTTTGACTTGCAGGGCCTTTTAATGACTCTTCACAAAAAGCTCCTGTTTTGGGGAAAATATAAACCACTTGGGAAGATCATTGCATTAATTATTTCACAAATAAGAACTTTTCCCTTTTAATTTAAAAGCAGAGTGACTATTTTATAACAAATGATGTGTCCGACATCAGTTCAAAGAAATAATAAATGAAGCAATGAAGCAGCTCGTACTCTGAATGCATAAGCCAACCTTTTTAATAAAGCTTGATTATTTTAAGCCCACATCACACACCATATCCCTCTCATGAGGAAATACTAGCATTTTTGCTTAAATGCTTAATATATTTTTGGTCATTTATCCTGCGCACCTATAATCTACTAAAGGTGTGTGAAGTTAACTGTTGGCTGATGTGTAAAAAATATCAAACAAATGCTGTCAATCAAAGTCACAGTAAAGCATTAGATAACTGAAAACATGAGAATATGTCTATAACAATACTTACTCAGTATATAATATATATATATATATATATATATATTAGGGATGGGAAGATTCGGTGCGATGTATCGTTTTAAAATGTGTGCATTGGATACTAATTGGCATTTGTATCGAGATGCATCGTTTCTATCGTATCTGTATCGGTAAAACCCAATTTAATTTTTTATATTTAAAAGTAGACATACTATACTTTCATTATTTAGAACGTGGAATTGTCGTGCCACTATAAAATATACAGGCAGCACGACGAATTTGACAACACATTTGAAGCGCGACACAATCGACCCAATACCTGTATATTTGTGTCATTGCATCATACTGCATCGAATCGTGTTGAATCAAATCAAAATCGGTTTGCACTGCATCGTAACAGGGGTGTATCGCATCGCTAGCTGCTTCATGTATCATATTGTTGGCTATGTGTATCGCATCGGCCTCAGTTATGGAGACGCACATCCCTAATGCATATACATATACACATATATACACACACACACATACATATATAGTTTGTGTATATATGAAAAAAATCAGAAATCCCCTAATTCTGACCTGCTTCATGTTTTGGTGCAACTGAATATAAATAAGAAAGCTGTTTAACCGTTTGCACAAAAGACACTTCACTGACTTGTTCCTGAATGTCTCGGGTCTCTCTTAATTATGCAGCACAAAACTGTGAGAAATGTCCTTGTGGTTAATAAGGGAACAGTCTGTTTTCTTGCATCAGTGACAATGAATAGAAAAGGAGGATAATTATTCACAAAGAGCGTGATTAACTACTCCTTCGGATTGCACTCTTGAACTCCAGAAAGGATTCGGAGCCTCTTCAGATCAGTTTCCAGCGTCTGCTGCAGGATTGGATGGGTCCGGAGACGGGACGAGCATCCCGACAGGTCATGGGTTCAATCCCTTGGCGCTCACCTGACTAAATCCCCGCAGACCAAAACATCCCGAGAGGCAGACAGCTCCAGACGAGCTAAGCGCGAGATTGAATTATTGTGTGAGATGTAACAATCAGCCCTCGCTAGCGGCCGGCGTGTTTATGGACCCGAGCAGATGGCACAACCTCTGGTGTAACGCTGAGGGGAGATGAATGACCGCCATCAGGAGCTGTGTGTGTGTGTGTGTGTGTGTGTGTGTGAGAGAGGAACGATGAGTGAAAGATGGGAACATCACGTCCAGACACATGCAGACGCTGCTGCTTGACAACGCATTATAAGCTCACGGTCATATATAATTTGAGAAACACTCAGAGCTTTCTTCAAATGTCACATGTGCTCCGAGCCTCTGTATTCTCGAACAGGTCTCGTTTAGGTTAAAAGGAACTTGTTACACTTGTTTACTCGAGGGTCTCGTAAACAGAGGTTTGTAAGCTAACGAGCAGCTAATTAAGAGTGATGAAATCTTTTTTGAGTGAAGCGCAGCACTGTGTTCATCTACACATCATCGAGCGCCTCCGTGTCGTGAGAAAATAACAGACATACGGTTTCTATGGCCAGACGTTTACAGCATTTCACCAGTAGACATGAGGTAAATGCTGAAAGCTTAAGAATATGAATATTTAAAAGTTAAAAATGTAAGACATAAATATTAGTAACATAAAATTATTGTGTTTATTAAAACATAAAATAAAATAAGTATTTTATAGTAGTATTGCAACTCAAAACTAAGTATTTCTGTCTTCACTTTTATAATTGGTTTATTATTAGTATTATTATTAATTGTTTATTTATTAAATTTTATTTATTAAATCTGGGTTCCTAAAACATTTTATTACTACTACTACTACTACTACTACTACCACCACTTAATTTGATTGGGTTCCTAAAACACTTTTAATAAATAATAATAATAATAATAATAATAATATATTTTTAATAATTATTACTAATAAGTTTATTAGTAACTCACAATAAAATAAATGCAATATTTATGGCTCATCACGTGACCATTAACTGACAATGAAGAACCCTGAACAAATATATCTGGTA
>JAUYWG010000040.1:1269814-1322274 GCA_034779775.1 Enteromius afrohamiltoni | reverse complement strand
TGGGAAAGAGTGTCTGTAACAGACTGATAGCCAAGACCCTTTCTAAAGAGCATTTCATTAATCCTTCAGTGGCCCCCGAGCGACCGGCCATCCGCCGCAAATCTGACCAGAAATTCAACAACACAAAAGAGTTTATGAGCATGTCTGCTTGTTACATGTAAGTCCACTGAAAAAAGCAAAAAAGGACAACAATAAACAACATTAATAAATTATAGAATAATAATACTAATTGAAAAGTAAATACTGTATAATAATAATAATTTTAATTATTAATAACTGTAATTATTAATTAAACCGTAAACCTGACTTAACATCAAATAAATAAATATAAACAACATAATTGGATTTAACAATACCAATAACAAACATTTTAAGTGTAAATAATATAATAATAATTAAAAGAAATGTAATTTCTGAGATAAATCCAACTGCAAACTTGACTAATCATCAGACACAGCGGGAAACTTTCTGGCTGAAAACCAGCTGTGTTCTCCTGATACTTAAACCAACATCTCAGTCTCAATGGTTTCATACGAGCTCATATGAAATTTCTGAGAAAACAAGAAGTGACTGTACAGATTCCCTTCTCTATTCACTGAGATGACAGGATGAGAAGCGCTGCTTTGAAACGCTATATCAGTGGCTAATTTCAGTCCTCCGTAACACCGAGGTCAAAGTGGAGCCGTTTGATACCACAACTGAAGTTTGTCGATGGAAGAAGAGAGAAATACTAAACCTCCCAAAGACTGACGGACGGTTTTCTTTAACCGGGCTTTCAAAACAAGTTTGTCTGCATTTCACCAAAGAACCAGAAAGTGTTGAAAAGGTTCATGGGAAAGCTATTGGTCATCACTAATGTTTGCCAAAGCATGTGCATCAAGGTGATCATTAGATCAGATAAATGTCAAGCTGTACAGCAATCAGAGTTTCTGCTAAAGTGAGGCGTTTAAATCAATCCTTTATAACAGACTGACAGTATATTTACATCACATTAACTAACGATAACACTTTGGCACACTGATATGCATTTTCCAGAGTCAAGTCTTTAGTGTTGACTGATAAATACACTACTGTCAAAACTTTGGGGTTGCGGGAATCACAAAAGATTTTTTTCATGATCAAACTGGCTTAAAAAACAAAACACCACTGTTCAGTTCATTGTACTCTCATGTCTTTTCCCCTTCAGTCGGAAGGACAAACACGAGATCACAAGTCAGGCTGTAGAAAGCAAAACGGACATTAAAAGTCAAGCGGAAAAAAATAAAGATGAGAGCGCAAAAACAGCACGAGAAATGCAGCGAGAATCCTCAGAGGAAAATTAACGCAAGGGTCACGGAAAAGGTTGCGACCAGGGAAACCAAAGGGGATGAGGAGAAAGCATGGTGCGTTTAATGAGTGCAGTAAATTAGTCCCACACATGCAGGCAGACAGATGCATGCAAGCACAAAAAAAAAAAAAAAAACACACACACTTTCCTGCTTTCCCTTTTTTGTGGCATGGCGGAGAAGCCACAGGTAAATATTTAATCACAGGCGATCTAATCAGATACCCACTTTAAATGCCAACACAATCCAGCGGAGGAGAAACAGAAGAGCAGACGTCTCGCATCTCACCTTACCTTCTCAAGTGCTCCGAGTACAAGCAAGAATAATTGGGACCAACCCAGCCTTGATATCATATTTATTGGCATCATAGCAATGGATTATTATTATTGGCCAAATGTTTAACAACTAATAAAAAGATCAAAATCTATCCCTTGAATGTCATTTTAGAGAGTCGCCGTCCTTTGACCCATCAGACTAGTTTAGCACAGAGTGAAGGGTCAATTAATAATGTATGAGAATCATGTAATTGATCTCAGCTGAACACACATTCTCCTATTGACTTTCAGGGAGAGTGGCGATCAGACTACCACAAACAAAGTTGCTTCAAGATATATTAGTAATATAGTCATGCGATACTAAAGCAGCAAGATCATAATTACACTTGGTCTGACCAAGTCAAGCAGCAAATAAATTTGGTAAATTTGCATTTTCATAAACCAGCATTGCAAGAAAAATTGGTGTGGAAATAATTTGCACTTGGAAGTTGCATAATTCACAATTACAAAGAAATGGCGAGTAATACGCTGCTATGGTTTAGTCTACTTGGGAAGAGATGTTTAAACAAACTGAATGCTGCATAATTTCATTCACTGATCAAAATGAAGAGTGTTTATTAACAAAGAGAGTTTTTTTAGTCCATTCAAAGACGTAGATCATTTTTTCCATTCACCGGAACAAATTTCGAGAACTGTAGCATTTGTGCTCAGTAATGGATCATTTGCAGTGAATGGGTGCCGTCAGAAAGAGAGTCCAAACAGTGAACTCTTGTAAAGCATTGTACCAAATAAGTTTTGCCTCATAATAGCAGATGTAAAGTTTTAAAACGCACAAAAAAACATTGTTCACATCTCACCAAACGAGCCTTTTAAATATATTTCAATGCTAAACAATTTTAACGAAATGTAAACCATTATAGAAATGACTATGTTTTATATATTATAGCTTTATAAATATATTTCAATGCTAAACTAACATTACAAAGCGCAAAACTGGAATAAACATGGTATTTATTCAAATCAGTTTTCTTGTGATTAATAGATGCTCTGCAGTGAATGGGTGCCGTCAGAAGGAGAGTCCAAACATCGCAATAATCAATACCACATCCAGCCCAAAGAAATTACTTTAAACAATTGCTTCTGGACAAAATACAAGTCTGTAATCCATGATATTGTGTTCGACAGAGGAAGAGGAAGAGTTGTTACGGATTATCTATTTTGCAGAAGCAATGGTTTAAACACTTAACCCAGTTAAAACGCTTTAATGTTGGATTTGTTTTCTTTGCTTTTCTCTTCACAAGATGTTAACTGATGGACAGGAGTGACCTAAGATGATGCTAACCCTGGGACAACATGTAAAACTTAGTCGCAGAATTTAATCAACATATAATCAATGAAGTTGTGTGTTTACCATCTGATTACGGTACATTTCTCTCATACCCTCTCAGGAAAAAAAAAAGGTACAAAGCTGTCACTGGGACGGTATTTTTTCAAAATAAAGGGTACATTAAAGGGTTAGATCACCCAAAAATGGAACTCACCCTCATGTAAACCCATAAGACCTTCATTTATCTTGAGAACACAAATTAAGATATTTTTGGTGATATCAGAGAGCTTATCTGTTCTTCCATAGACAGCCACACAACTGAAATAATGACATAATGAATGAATCATAGTAAAAACATCAGTGTAACAGTCCATGTGACATCAGTAGATCAAATTCAGTTTAGCCGCGTTATTTAACAAAAATAAGATAATTGAACTCTACCCATCTTCTCCTGTGACTTTTAGAGAGCATTGCAAAAAAACAGTATTCTCCTAATGTCGCAAAGCTTAATTTCATCCACTGATGCCACATGGACTGTTTTACCAGTGTTTTTACCACGTTTCTGGACCTGGGATCATTTTAATTGTGTTGTTGTCTGTTAAGGGACAGATAGCTCTCTTTGCTATGATTGGTATCATAAAAAGCGCCATACAAATCGAACTGTGGTGTGGATTATTGTTATGCTTTTATCAATTGTTTGGGCTCTCATTCTGACGGCACCCATTCATTACATTCATTGCAAGTAATGCAATGCTACAGCACATTTCTCCAAATCTGGTTAAGAAACAAACTCATCTACATCTTGGAAAGCCTGAGCACGAGCACATTATCAGCATTTTTACATTTCTGTCTGAATTATTCCTCTAATAATCAGACACTCTCCGGTGCCAGTTTCAGACTGGTTTTCCTCCAACATGCACGAGCCCGAGGCAGATGAGCCTGTATGTCTGATGAGACAGAAGGGAAGATTTTGAGCAGTCTTTTCCAGGCAGTTTGAGAAATGTTGCTTGCGCACGTTCCCATTGAGAACAGGTAACAAATTTCCATCTGCATACTTATAATGAGTCATGTACTGCATCTCACCTGGTTGCCCGCTGACTGCAAAACTGCCCAAAGTTGCCCAGTGCATCATCAGCCAAGCTCAAACAAGACCTCTGAAGACCAAGTTTATCACGCCATCTCACCGTCCGCAGTGTATCGATTACTGGATTCAAATCATATATTAAATATCAACTCCTTCTTACCTGGTTAGACAAGATTCTTACAAACTCTTTAAAAAAGCCATGTTTCTTCATATATTATATCCACAATTAGCGTTTTTATTTCCTCTTAGTTCAGATTTTATAACTATACCGTTTTATTACAACCTCTCTCTACTTCATGCACTTGTTCCACCAGATGATGTCAAGCCTCTAAATCAAGCAATTATCCGCCATGCTAAAAATGATTAATCATTTTCTGAAGGGGGGGAATAAGGAACAGCAGGACAAACAGAAAAAGATAAACAACACCAAGCAGATCAGATCATCTCATGCCACTCAAGCCTGAAGTGATAAAGACTGGTGTGACTATTCAAAGCCATTTGTATGGCAAATCACAGAGTTTCACACTTCACAGATTCGTGCTGATGTTAAAGAGAAAAAAGCAACAGATAAAGCCCTCGAGGATGGAACAGCTTTCAATTTTTCATTTCCAACAAAACTGAAGCTTTGGCTCATAATAGCAGCTTCAAACTTTTTGAACACACACACAACAAACAAGCCTTTTAAATATATTTCAATGCTAAACAACTGAAACAAAATGTTAACCTTTATAGAAATATAGCAGCTTTAAAAAAGCGTTTATACCACACTAAACACGCCTTATAAATATATTTCAAGGCTAAACTAACATTTTAGAGGGTGAAACTGGAATAAAATGGTTATATCCATTCAAACCTATTGGCTGATGTTATATCCTGAATGAAACCGACTGACCAAACACGTCCTCACAGGTGCACCTGTCACTTAAAACCTTATTGATAGCATGCATATCAATGAAATCAATATCTATGGATCAGCTGTAAATCGGAAAGGTGAATGAGCGGACGCCGATGCCACCGTTTGTTTCTCTGCAAACGCACCGGGCACGAGAACCGAGCAATGTAAATACATCACATTATCCCGTGTGTTAATATTAGGATGTGTTAGGAGACAGGTGTGCTGTCAGTCCAGGCCACCGGCAGTGATAAAGCAATACGGTAGCCGGTTGTATTCTCACCCACCTTTGTCATCTCACGCTCCGCGACTGATGGATGGATGGATGGATGGATGTAGTTTTCGATCCGCGCAGTCAAACAATGATCCGAGCCGCTCCGGATTCGCTCCTCCGCGGTTATTTGCGCTCAGAATCAGCGGGCGCGAGACGCTTCGGTGCTCGGTAGGTCATCTCAGCGTTGATAAATACCGGCGCGTCGGTTGCCGCTGTCTGTCATCAGCGTTTTCACGCGACTGGCTGCACCGCGCGCCGCCTCTCTCGCGCGCCCGCGTGTTCACGACGCACGCGCACGAATCAAAGAGCCGAGAGCCGAACAGGGTCTGCAGGTAACATTAGGCTGGTCAGTTAAGAATGTAAAATCCCATTTATAATCTGGTATGTTCATCTCAATGACAAAATTATTAAACTATTTAGACCAGCCCTGATTTAGACGTTTTCCTTTGTGTATTTCTGGATTTGTTAACCCTGACTCATCTGAGAGCTGCATAAATAAGCTTTGATGTGTGGTTTGTTAGGAGAGGACAATATTTGGCTGAGATATAGCCTAACTACTTGAAAATCTGGAATCTGAGGTTGCAAAAAACAATAATGCAACTAAATATTGAGAAAATAACCTATATAAATACTTAAAGGGATAGTTCACAAAAAAAAAAAAAAATGATCTTCTCTTTTACTCACCTTTGAAGCATCCTATGTGTATGTGACGTTCTTCTTTTAGACGAATCCAATCGGAGTTATGATAAAAATTGTCCAGACCCCTCCTAGCCTTTGAACAGGCTTAAATGGGTGATAGCCCTTACACTTCAGAAGATGTGGACTCCAGAAGCCGTCATGGTTTTTGGGTGAACTGTCCCTTTTACATAAAAGAAAAATCATTAATGTTGACCCATACAATATACTGATAGCTATTACGTAAAATCTTTGTTCTTCTTCAGAAAAAAAATTGAGGATATTTTTGATAAAAACCAGTAGACTTGTGACTGTTTCACTGACTGCCAAACAATTGGGATGCTTGTGACTATCCCACTGACTGCCATGCCAAACAATTATGACTGTCAAGTTGCAGAAAAGTATGAATGATGTGATTTTTGTTTTCTTGCGTCCCAAAACTGAAGTTGAGCCACTGCAGTCACATGGGCTGTTTTACTGATGTTTTTACTATGTTTCTGGATCTGGGATTATTCCAGTTGTGTGGCTGTCTATGGAGGGACAGATGGCTCTCTGTAATCATCTAAAATATATATTTTTATGATTAATGACAATCACAAAATGTAATGACAAAATGTTCATTTTTGGGTGAACTAACCCTTTAAACTGTATTTCAAAGATGAACAAAGCTTTAACAGGTTTGGTATTACAAGGGATTAAGTGACTAAAGACAAAATTTTCATTCAAGACTTTAATGCTGTGTTCACACCAGACGTGATTTACATGTTGAGTCAATGCAAAGACGCGATTAGAAAAGTTTGCCTATTAGATATACTCAAATCGAATTATACCTCATGTCTAACCACTACAGAGACTGAAACCACCTGGTCGAAGCTCCTCCCATGATGCAAAATCGTGTTAAAGTGAGTAAACACACGAATAAAGTGAGTAAACTCAAAATGTTCAAGCGTACAACTACATGCGAATAGCTCCAGAGTCACATTTGTACTTCTAAGGGAAATTTACCATCAATCTATGTAGAGACATGCTCCTGGTTTTAAAGAAATAGCTTGCCCCAACAAACATGAAATCCATGTTACTCACTGAGTACACAGTAAAAGATTTTTAAAATCTTATAAGATCTGCAAAATCCTAGATTTAACCGCTTTGCTCCTATAGTGTGTGGTGTCCTTGGGTTTCTCCTCCTGTTGGATATTGTTAATATTCAGCAAAAAAAATCTTAGAACCATTAAGATAATCGGGACATTATAGGATTGTCGGAAGGGGAGAAATTGGCCCACAATCAGCCGATTATCTTGTGGTGTATACCCAGTCTTTATTTTGTCACAAATTACAAAATTACACTCTTAACGTTGCTTTATTATGGGTTAATCAATGACTCCCAAATTATTTGTTCAATGATTCATTTTTCCAAATACTTTGGGTGATTGGTCGATTTCATTTAAAGCAGTGTTTGTGAGCTTTAAATGCTACAAACGCTGCACCTAGTGGTGAAGAATGAATCTGCATTTTCATTCAGACCAACGTGTAAACACCAACAAGTGTTCGGGCAATATGCTCAGGTTTCATCTTGACATCATTTCATTTCATGTTTTTAAAAGTGTGTATTGCTGTTTGTCAACTACATTATGCCAAATAGAAACTAGTAAATGTGAAAATAAAAGTGAACCTGTCTTTTTTCAACTTTTTTTTTATTATTACTTCTATTTTGGTGGTTTAACCCCAGGGGTTATTCAAGAAAGCAGGTTATGTGGCATACCCAGGTGTGTATAATTATAAAAATGAGTATACTGCGTACTTCACAATTCCAAATCATCTGAATAATGTACAGTTTTGTGTAACTCTTTATCTTTATCTCTAACCCTTTGTTTAAAATGACAAAATGCATCTACATTTTATTAGTCAATGTGTCACTAACCTGCCAAATAAAAAACGAATCAATTTCTAAATTAACCTGTCATGATGGTGGTTTAATGCCAGAAATGAGTGTAGCTTTATGACAGTAAAAGGTAATATTTTGTTAATTTTCAACTGCAGTAAAAACACAAGGTAGTCTACTACTCTAACCAGCCTATACTAACTAAACTAACCTCGGTTCCACTGGATAGAAATCCACAAAGACCAAGGATCTGAGACTGACTTTCCTGCAGAGTTTATCTCCAACCCTGGTCAAACTATTGTCTGACGATCCTAAAAACACTCATTTGATTATAAGAGAGAAGTTCTGCAGGACAGTGGCTCTCACAAGCCTACTGACCGAAACCAGCTATGGATTCTCCAGCAGGGGGAAGACTATTTATATCCTTTACTACAGGGGTCATCAAACTTGATCCTGGAGACTTTAGCTCAAACTTGCTTCAACAAACCTTCATGTATACCTAGTGAGATCTTGATTAGCTGCTTCAGGTGTGTTTAATTAGGGTTGGTGCTAAACCTCCAGGACCCCTGCTTAACTATGATTATAATGGCCTAAAAATGCCACTTACTGAAGTTAGTTAGTGAATAGATTTGTGATGCTGGTTATTTTAAACATATTATTTTATGTATTAATTCAAAAACTACATTGTGCCATTCTGGCTATTTTGTATTAACAGTTTAATCTGATTATTTACAATTTGGCTACACCTTTATTAAATAAGTTTACTACCTATACGTCATGCCATGATGCAAATATTATAATTATGCTGTTATTGTTCATTTAGGGGCATTATGAGGTTAAGTGCCCTTATCATGATTTTATTTTCCATTAACATTTACCTAATCTATAACCAATATTATCATAAATATTATCAGGAGAAGAAAAGATATAAAAAAGAATAATGGCCTGTTGTAAATATGGAGACCTACAGTGTTATACTGCTCTGTTTTGCATGTATTGCAGCCTTGATATATATATATGTATTTTTTTCTAATTTGCAAGTTACTTTGGATAAAGCAAAAATTTAAATGTAATGTAAATGCAAACTAAAATATTCTGACCTAAAAAAAAAAGGATAAAGCAAGTAATAGTGTATTTTTACATGTGTGGTTTGGCACAATCAACATTAATATGTCACATTATTTCCTCAGATAGCATGTGTCGGATTGCACAACTGGTTTGTAAAGTGATATATTTCCATAGCAGTTATAATTTATGTTTACAGAACAATAAGGAATCATACTAAATTATGCTTTAATTTGCTGCAATGTTATTAACTGCTTAGCATGTTATTTTGTAATTCCCCTGATGTGGTGTTGCTATTGGGGTTTCCATTTATTTTGGGCCGGATTTTCTTTCTTCTGTTTTTTTTTTTTTAGCTGTTCGTCAGAACTGAATCTGTTTTTTTTTTTCTTAAAAATGGCTCCTCACCTCTCCTATGGTTTCAGCTGCATTTCTTATCCTCCCCCTGCTGCTCATTTTCTCTCCTTTTATTTCTGTGCAGTGACTTTGTCCTTGTGGGATCAAGTATCTCAGCACACACAGAGCACTGTTAACAACAATGAGGGCTGGGTGAGACTCTGTGTGTGTGTGTGTGTGTGTTTAAGTGCGGGTTGTCAGAAGAATAGATCTAGTGTATGAGTCCTGGGTGAGAATAAATGTGGATGGTGAGACTGGAGACTAGTTAAAGATGAACAGAACTGCCTTTGCTGATAGAATTATGTAAATCTTATTTCACGTGGTCAAACAGGTGTGTGAGTCACTTCTCTGTCCCACTTCAGACTCCGCCCATTCACATCTGGCACTGCTTCTCACAGGATTCATCAAATAAACTGTGGGGGTTATAATTCAATATTACACCGCTCCTAAAACACTTGATTGTGATTGTCTAATGACAGTGTTTTTTGGATTAAAATGAGAGAGAGGGAGACAAATATGACAAATATGACCTCACTTTAGTGCATGTTTAATTCAATGCATGCCATCAATTTGTCATAAAAATAGCCCCTTTTTAAACCAATTTGTCTAAAAAAAATCATTTTTAAGTCAAAAAAGAAATGATCCTATTTCTTCTTTATTCCTCACGGAAGCGGAAGGCCATATTGAGTGCATTGCATTCTGGGACATAATATGCATGCAAGCAATAGTAAGCCTAACATGGCTTTGCAAATGTTAAATATGTACTGATGAGGATGAGATTTGACGATGGAGGGGGTCAAAAAAGACCCATTTATGAAAAATCATATCTTTATTTCATGCATTTTGCGCAGGCTGTATATTTCAGTAGACCGTCTGGGTATTCAGTGCATGCAAAAATATACTGCAACAGTATAGTAAGTTATTACGAATGCAACCACACTCCCGCATTATGCAGCGTAATATCAATCCGCCTTCACTGTCACAGCACGGCTTGTACCAGACACACTCGCTCACGTACAGAGCAGCTTAGCATTCCCACTGCATCAATAAAACCTTTACGTCGCTCCCAAATGAGATGGACTGGAGATGAAAAAAAGGAAATCTAGATTAAGACCAGCAGCCAATCTTCATAATGAAGGCCGGTCTGGTGTTGGCCTCAACTCGCATCCAGCCACGGCCATTCAAACCAGCTTATCTATGAAAACACCCCACACATCATCCTATTCAGACCGGCCGCACACACATCTCTGGAAATAATCCTCTCAACTCAGGTTGATTTCAGCAATGGGTCTTGAAGTACCCTAAAGCTGCGGTGAATGAATCGGGGGCTCTTTGACACAATGGAGCAGTTCATGACATGAAAACAAATCGCTGGAATCGGGATTTTGCTCTGCCGATAAGGAATTTATTTTCTGCGGGGTATAATTAACTCCGACCTTGTTTTTATTGGCCTTTCTCTACGAGGATCTTCCCGATTCGAGATGGACTTTGATAGATGTTAATCTACCAGACTCGGGGCATGCTAGCAGAGCATGTGCATAAATCAGTGTTCGTAGACGAGATGCAATAAATAGTACACCTCTTTTATTAGGTAAAACAACCAGAAAACACCTCGGCTGGAAAAAAAGAGGATCTGAAATATATATTAGCAGCTATTAAAGCGCTGCATAATCTGGGCATCCAAGCTGTCAGTTTATTCAAACAATACTTGATATATTGCTCCAAGCCTCCTGAAGATGATTCACACGGTTGGACACTTCTTACGGACATCACAGTCCAGCTGCTCCCATAGTAACTCAACTTTGACATGTATATATTGCCCAATTATTATATGATAATGTCAAGTTACATTAATCTACGGTATTTGGACCTTATTATAGAATTTATTCTGATATCCAAAACCACACTTTGGAAGGGGTGTTTCCAACCCGTTTGTTTCATGTAGATAATGATCCAAAATTTTTTTAGATGCCTTTGGTAAAATGAAAAATCAAAAGGCATTTAAACAGTTTGTTTGTATTATTACATTATTTATTTATTTTTATGTTTTATTACGAATGTTGTGTTTTATCTGGAATTAACGTGGTTCCATTGCGTTGAGCCTTCCATGCCAGATTAATTTTTTTATTTTTTTAGCTGACTCATTCTATCTATTCATCTACTGTAAGTTCATCCTAACGCTCCCCCTACTGGAGACAACCGAGATGAACACACAACAAACCACACATACAGAAAAGAGCCGATGGAGACGTTTTATTCTGGGTTTTTCATTTTAACTTTTAATTCTCTGTGTTTGAAAAGCGAATGAGGAAATGGAGACCCATATGAGACAGAGAGCTGATCACAATAAGGCGATCTAAAAGGTCAGTGAAATACTTTTACCCAGCAATCACATCAAGATGGATAACAATCAACAAACAACATCTGTAACTGAAATCATTTAAATATCGCCAATAGAAACTAGACCATATTCTTAAATTAAGTCAGGCCTGCCTGAGGATGAAGGTAACGGAACCTTCTCCCTCCTTCCAGAACTTCCAGAACATTCAAAAACCTCTCTTTAAAAGAACCAGATACCTCGATTTCCCCACGACACTCTTAAAGGAATAGTTCCCCAAAAATAAAAACAGCAATCATTTACTCCCGTTCAAAACTATAATGCTTTTATCTAGAACTAATACTTCTGTGACAATTGGGACGTTCCCACCATAATTATTTCGCTAACTTTTTCAGAACTTTAAAAAAGCATCGATAGCCAATCAGAATCCACTCAGGGTGAAAGCGCGCGAACATTCACAGCAGCAGAAGACGTTAAAGATGCGCGCGCTTAAACCGAACGTTATTGTCCATTGGTGTCAACTCTAATATAGGCTAGTTAACCTTCTTTGTGAACAGGCTTGTTTTTCGTCTTGCAGAATTCTTGACCGACACAATGATTTTGACATAAAGAATATCGTAAAGGTTTGCAATGACATGAGGGTGAGTAAATGACGCCAATTTTATTTTTATTGTTTTTTTGTTGTTGTTGTTTGTTTTTTTTTGAGCGAACCATTGCACTTTAACATGCTGTCTTGTGCGTACCTGGTGCTTACAGTCTGTTTTTAGGCAAACCTGGTTTTCATTTAGCTCTTTGACTAGCAGAAACCTTTCCGGTCAGTACAACACATACACTCTGCCATAACATCTTTAAGTTCATTTACTGGCTTTTGTTGATAATTTTGGCACAAACTCTCCAAATAAAAGGGAAACAAATTTGCCTCCAAACAGTGAGGACATACATCAAAAACAATATTAAATGGGTAAACATGACAACACAGACATACAGCGACACCACGTTCTGTGTAGAGACTATGCAGTTGTTCTCACAGTTTCATAATAAGAAGACACTGGACAGCAGTAGTGCTTTTTGGGGTCTTAAAATAAAGTACAGACTCAACGAAGAGGGGGGCTCTCTTGCATATTAACGTCTGTAGAATAAACGCAGCATGCATCTTCGCAAGCACTCCTTAGCGTCAACAAACACACTTTTTAATATATCTTTTATCATGTTGGAAGGTTTTATTTGGCAGAGAGAGGGGAAATTTGGCTTGGCGTACAAAAGTCAACATGAAACGGTGTTTACTACCCCTTTTACTTTAACATGGTGCCTGCAGCTTTTTGACTGTTTCCGGCCTAGATGACATCATCCGAAAACAAAAGTCGTTTTAGAGGCGGAGTAAGTTACGTTTCAATAAAAGATCCTAAACTGCACTGAATAATCATTCACAAAAACGTGAATTAAGAACGTAAAAAGGGTCGGTTTTAATTCCATGTTGACTTGAGACTCATCACATCAGATCCATATAGGAGTGTTTGGCATCCAAACTGGACACAGTTTGAGTGACAGCGAGATTAAAGTATAATGTTATAGCTAGCATACAGAAAACAGAGAGGGGAAACAAGGGACTTCCTCGTAGATCGAAAGCTACATTTGGGGGCTTGGAGAAAACGATGGGAGAGAGAAAGATGAGAGGAAAGAAAGAGAAAAAGAAAGACATTTAGAGCGTTTATAAATCGCTCTCTCCGTAGAGGGCGCTGGAGAAGGAGATGTAATCCAGGGCTCCAGGAGCTCCCTCGGGGCCGACGTACTTGGTCATGCGGGTGATGCAGTACTCGGCCTGCTCGGGTGGGAGCTCACGACGAAGCTCCTCAATGGTGATGTAGGGCTGAACGGCAAGGGAACGGCAACACTTTTACTTCAACTCTGTGTTTTTGGACTACGACTGGTACTAAAACATGTCATGCTTTTTTAACTCTCACAGACAATATGGCAAGTTGTTTTAACATTTAACCTTTAAAACATACTTGCATATATTCTACTTATTGTTAGTATTGATTCATTAGGTGCTGGTTCCATATTTATTAGTTACTAATACCTATATGGCAACTTTTGATCCTTAAAATGTACTAGTTATCTCTAGATGTTTTACACTAATATACATTTTAAGGTGTTACATGTACTTACTATTATAATAACAATAAATTATGCATAATTACATACAAGCAAATCCTAATCATAACCCTAACCATGTATTAAATAGTGTATAATTTTCAGTAGAATTACACATTTTCATGCTACTAATACTTAATTTGTATCTATTCGATTAACTAATAGCGCATATTATTTAGGTACTACTACCTTTTAAATAATACCATTAATCAACACATGCTATTTAAATGAGAGATCCCCATAGAAGTCGATTGCAAAAATTGTAAATGTGTTTCTAGCAACAATAGAACAGTTACTAGTCACTAGTCAAACACTAGTACTAAGTACTAGTATCAAAGGTACAAATATATAATAAATACTAGACTGTTTAATTGTTAGGTATTAGTTCTAAAAACCTTCTGTACCTTTTAAACATATAGTGGTGCTTATTTTGAGATACTAGTACTTATTAATTAGCCAGTAATACTTATTGAATTGATCAGAATTGAATTGTTGATATGTAAATAGCAGATGCCCATAGACATTAATGGAAGAAACAAATACTAATATCTAATCGAAAGAAACTAGTATCTTAAAAAATATACTAGTATCCAAAGAATAAAAACTAGTAGCTCAAGAATAAGTACTAGTACTAAATGGAATAGATATTAGTACATTTAAAGGCTTGCATGTTGAATCGACTTGCCATACAGACACAAATGGATTAAAGAGCGGCAATAGTGGATGTTGATCTCACCTTGTCGGAGGCCAGGATCTTGAAGGAGGCCATGACCTGTTCAGCAGTGTCGGTTTCAGCGGTCTCGCGTGTCATGAAGTCGATGAAGGCCTGGAAGGTCACCACACCTGTGTTGTTGGGGTCAACCAGGGTCATGATGCGGGCAAACTCCACCTCACCCTGAGTGAAACAACCAATGAAATTTAAGATATATTTACTTTTATATTTACTTTTGTGCTTGTTGGTGTCCAGGTTAAGAGATAGGGCTTGAGCAATAAATGATTCAGTACAAAAGTAGGTAGGTGGAATTTTCTTGTCACTCACCAGATCGTAACCCATGGAGATCAGACATGCGCGGAAATCGTCGGGGTCCATCATGCCATTTCTCTTCTGCAGGTTACAAAAAAACTGTGAATCCCCTGGCATACGGTTAGACATGAAAGTGTATGTGTGTCTCACTGACTCTGTCGAAGTGGTTGAAGGAGGCTCTGAACTCGTTGAGCTGCTCCTGGCTGATGCCCTTGGCGTCGCGGGTCAGGATCTGGTTCTCCACCTCGTTGATGGTGCGAGCAATGGTGGTGAGCAGCTGCTCCCAGCCCACACGGACGTGCTGCAGGAGGCAGAGACAGAGGATGCCAGAATCAGAGCCATCGTCAATTGATTCAGGCTTCTGAACATTCATCATGCGTCTCATAATGCTCACTGTTCTGTGTGTAAAGTGTTTTTGTTATACAAGCTCTGTTTAATGCATCTGTTTTTGGGTAAGGCATTAAAAAAATAAAAAACGTAATATTATTAATAAACTAAATGTTATTATCAACTACAATATATAGGAGATATGTATATGATAATTATTACGTAATTGTAAATTAGCTTTCGCTTGTTTGCTGTTTTCAGTTTTTTTTTTTTTTTACATTATTTAAATTCGGCTTCAAATGTATATAAAAATGAACAGAAAATTAAAAACATTAAATACGTGACTTGTTTTACCTTAGATTTTATCTGAAATATAGGGCCATTGTGTTATAAATAACTTTAAGAGTGCTGTTTTATTAAGGATACTATATTTAACTAGAATTAAAACCATAAAAAAGCAGCATTTTTATTAATTAATTAAAATAAAATAACATCTAAAACACTTTAAAAATTAGTAATTTGGTATAATTTACAATTATGGTTCAATTACGTAACTCAGTATACTTGATGTAATAAAATGAATAAAACTACAAATTAAATAAAGCCAATAAAATGGTAGGTTCCTATTGTGACAACTTACCCTACTATAGGACCAAGATGTGTTTTAAATTATACATTTTTTGAAGTTTTGCATTTGTTAAGACATTAAGGTGTGTATTTGCTCAAACATTAATAAATTAATAAACCCAGCCTGTCAAATATTCATAGGTAGCGTGAAACTAGACCCAGTCCTCCGTATAACACAAAACTACATTTTTGTGATTGTGATTGAAAAAGAAGCGTGTTTTTGTAACAGGATACCTCCATGGTGTAGTTGGTGTGTTTATTGTCGAAGATGAGCGCCTCCTGAATGAGCTGGTGATCTCCCTCCAGTTTGTCAATGTTAGATTTGTAGTTGATGATGTTCTGCTCATACTGCTTCAGATTATTCATCTGTTCCTCCAGAGAGCCGGCGATATCCACCGACACATGACCGATCTCCTAATTACAGTAAACCCACAGAGAGAGAGAAAGAGCTGGTGACCAAATGTGCATTAGAAGAGAAAGAACAGAAGTCTGTAAAGAACAAAAAAGGAAACGGCAAACAATGAAGCTCAAAGAAGCTTAAAACCACGCTAAAATCTATAAGATACTCATAGATGAAATCTAGAAATACAGTAAATGTGGCAAGTTTACTAAACTACAACTACTACCATAAAAAACTGTCTAGTTCTTAAAATAAAATGTTAAAAAAAAAACCAACATTCTATGTAATCTACCTGGCAAGGAAGCAAGTTTAATTTAAATCGAAGCTTTTATTTTAGTTATTTCCTAAACTGATACCTTGCAAGTCAGGTTTTCAGGAAGTAATGGAAATTTGTGGAAAAAGTACCACTAAAATTAACAAAAATGCCACCAAATTCAAGATATAGGAGCAAAAAAAGCCCCAGAACAACTAAATTAAATACATTATGACTGTCCTGATTAAAGTGAAATTAAAAATAAATAATAATAATTTAAAAATGACAGAAACACAACACAAATTACCAAAACGTTAACTGAATTTATAGTAAAAACAGAATTTGAAAATTTGGACTAAAACGCAACCTCTAATTTGGCCTCTAACTTTAAGAGAAAGGAGAAAATGCCCCAGCAGGACTAAATATCAATAATGGAATCAATAATGTAGTTTAGTTCATTAAAGTGAATTAGACTTAGTTCTTAATTAGACTTAGAACTTATTTCCCACTCTGATACCCAAATGACTTCATTAAATCCTGTTCTTCACCCCATTACCTGAAGGTTTTGTGTAGAATAAGCTCACCTCCATCTTGGTCTGAATCCAGGGTCCGATGATGTTGGCCTGAGCGGCGAAGGAGCGCCGCAGCCTCTCGTTGGCCTGTTGCCTGGCAACCTCCTCCTGCAGCATCTGGTCTCTGAGGGGCACCAGCTGCTTCACCTGCAGGGGGCGGCAGAGCACGAACACATCTAAGTCTGCTCACTGAAGCCAAAGACCAGCCATGAGCCTGGTGTGTCTGTACTCACTGCCTCCCATTTGTTGGTGATGTCCTGTGGGCTGAGGACTGTGTAGGGGTTGACTCCGACCAACTTGATGCCGTAGGTCTGGGCAATCTTGGTGATCTCATTCTGGATGCCCATGATGGCGATGCGCTCCTTATCGGCTTCTGGCAGGGTGGCCTTAAACTGATCGTGAGCCGTGATCAGACTCTAAAAGACAAATGGAGATCAGAGGTGGAGTTAATGGTGGGCTTTTTACCTTTTTAACAGTTTTTAGTGCATAGTGTTGCTGACACCAGACATTGAAATATTCTCTTTAACAGAAAACACTTCAGCGCACTACTTCACAATATTACTAATATATTAATAATAATAATAATTCCCAGCCACAAAAAAACCTTCAAAAAGCAGGCGATAAAAACCAGCAGTGTTTCCCAAAAGCATTGTAAGCTTAAATACATCTTAGACCCATTGAAACCTATGGAGCAACAATCAACTCAAGTTATTAAATTTCCCAAAAGCAACTATGGTCACAAGTTCAATGGAATTAAAGAACATAGTTAACTAACAAAAAGCACCCCAAGAGGGTAAACTTGAACTTGAAAATGGTTTGACATCTTTTCATAGCTAAAAAAAGCTACCCTCTGATGTTCATTCATGTTTATTTCATGTTATAACTAGTAAAGAGGAAGAGAGGTTCATAACCTTAAAAACCAACTAAAGACTTCATAAAAGTGTACAGAAAAAAAATCAATTTTTAAACAATTTTCCTGAGGTGCATTTATATTGTTACTATGTTTTTTTTAAATCAAAAACAGTCACAATTTAAGTATTAGTAGTCATTTTCTACCTTGATGTTAGCCTCCGATTTGAATGATTGATTAGAGGAGGCGTGTCTGTTTTGAGACTTAGTGCAAATGCCTCTGTTGTGATTGGCTAACATCAATGCATATGAAGTGAGCATTACATTGGAACTCTCTTGAAAACAATCTTTTAAAACCATTGAATATCTTACTGACCCCAAATTTAAACGGTAGTGTATATATAGATAGATTTATAAATATATGGAAAACATGCTACTAACAGGAACAGTGTGAAGCTGACTGAAGTCGCTGATGTTATTCACCTAACAGCAGTAAAACACTTTGATACAAAGAGCTCCCGCTCTTTACAGAAAATGACAGAAAAAGTACTTTCTGGGTTACTTTACTGAATTATTCCTTTAATACCCGTCATAAATTATAAAACGGTTATTTAGAATAGAAAGGGCTGTTCGGGTAATAAAGGGTGAGTAGTTTCACGCTGCTTCAAAACAGCCTGCGCTGCACAGCTACATGCAACAAAAATAGACTCCATACTAAACTTCTACCTGCACCTGCAAATGCACAGCTTACGTACGCAGTCTGTGTGAACAATACGGCCAGTAAATGTGGGCACTGAAATAAATGAATTTTTCAGTGCCTGTCATACAAAACAAGCTTTTCACTAAGAGTAAAAGCATTCTCCGGCTCCGAAATGAAATTTAGTTTCTGCTGAAGTGGACATTTTTTTATTTTAATATTTTGAATATCTCTAATGCAGTTTAGTGTTTGCTATGTACAATGTTTTTTACATGATATTCAGACAAAAATATATTTATTTCAGCCATGAATTAAAATTTGGTTCCCTTGTAAATCATGGCCATGTTGTGCTAACTCGTCTTGATTTAATACTAAAAAGGAAATAATGAATACAGTTTGGCCACGAGGGAACACTAGTAATGTTGTGTGCGTGGTTTCATTGTTCAAGTCACAACTTCCTCTAAAATCAATCAAGTTAAAGTTTATTTCTGAAGTATAATTTGGACGTATAATAATATGAATTTACCATTAGCATACTTAAAAGTGCACATTAGTAAGAACTTCATCTGGACAATTTTTAAGCTAATTTTCTCAATATTTAGATTTTTGTGCACCCTTAGATTCCAGATTATCAAATAGTTGTAGGCTATATCAGCCAAAAGCTTATTTATTCAGCTTTCAGATGATGTATAAATCTCAATTTTGAAAAATATAGCCTTACAACAGTTTTTTTGGACCAGGGTCACACACATATATTACATATTATATATATATATATTTGAAATAATATTGGCCTAAATGTTGATGCAGCTGACCTGAATCTCCTCGATGCTGTGCACGATGAACATGTCCTGCAGATCCTCCATGGCTCCATCCATCCAGTTGTTGAAGGGCGCCGCTCTCTTGGCGAACTCTAGGTACAGCTGATCAATCGTCTCCCACAGTTTTTCTACACGCTGGAGGACAAAAGAAAAGAATCAACCATATGCAAATGAATTCTGTTTTTACATATATGACAGGCAGCTGATAGTGTATGTGGCTTTACACTGCAGTGCAAGTTGTTTGTCCAGTGTGAAGTGTTTATGCACCTCTAGAGCGTCTCTTCTCTTCTGGGTCAGGGTGCCCAGGTTGTCCCACTGGTCACAGATGCCCTGGCAGCGAGTGTTCACCGAAGCAGCATCATGATAGTCTAACTCACTACAGAGAGACAAACACAGCTGTGTGGAGTTCCTGCACAAATACTGCTGCTTTCAGTTTTCACTCCAAAACCAAAGTAGTACCTTATTTAACCCTAAATGTTGCATATTAGTATCTAGTCCCTAAATGTAAATAAAAATGCAACAGCCTTTATACCTTTCTTTCTAAGAATATATGCAGAAAGTATACTAATATGAATGCACTGTACTAGCAGCAAACATATAAGTTAATTATTTTGATACTTCTTCAAACTAAAATGGCCTAAAAATAAATGATGGTTATATATATATATATATACATACACACATACATATTTTAGTACTAAAACTATTCTGTGAACTATATATATATATACAATGGATTATGAATCAATGAATCCCAGTGACTTAAGACTGGTTTTGTGCTCCAGGCTCACATATATATATATATATATATATATATATATATATATATATATATATGAACTGATTTTGCAGTGAAATATGGTCCTGGTAGGTTCGGTGAAGCTGTGTTTCTTACTTCAGCTCTTGAGCGATGGCTGCGATCTGCTCCACTCGGTCCTGGTGGGCGGCCAGGTCGCTCTCAAACGCCTCGTGCTTCCTCATCAGAGCCCTGATCTCCATCAGAGAGGCCGTCTCATAATCCTTCTGAGAGAGCAGGTGCTCCTTTCCTGCAAACAGAGACGTCAAATCAGAAACACAACAATAGCTGTGCTTTCTGTGAATGTGCATTATGCAGTAAAGGTGTCTGTTGACAATAGCAAAGATATGAATTAAGCTTAACTCAAACAGTTTGATTGCAAGGCAAGTAGTATATCCAAATGTATAGTTTCAAAGTAGGCAAGAAGTACCCGGAAGACCTACTGTTTCCGGCTGAATTCTGCAGTATGCACACGATGGACACTTTAATATCACATGAGGCCATGGGAGAGGACGAGTCATATTCAAAAAATAAGACACGGCTCTTTTCAGCGCTAACTTACCTCAGAGAAAAACATTGTTCGTTACCATATAATCAAAGTAAACGTCTGACCTATATTAAAAGTTTAAACATTGTAAATCGATTAGATGATTTGGTGAATCCACTGTAAAAGGTTGTTTAATCATTACTGAGCACATCAAGCTTCTTCTCTTTAAATATCCATGCTGTTGTGATGACACATGACAACAGTCAAGCAGCTCAACAGTCCACTTTTACAGCCTTCTTGTATTTATTTGCATGCTTTTGCAAATGATTCTAACTTAAACTTCTAGATTTTAAAGTAAAGAGTTGCTGGAAGCTTAGTGGTGGTGGAAAACCCTTGTGTGACCTTATTGTAGCTCTTGTGTGAACTAAGTATGTTTACCTGTGGTCCAGGACTCATGCAGGGAGCATTTCTGCTTGAACTTCTCCGCCAGATGATCGAGTCTCTCCAGACGACGGATCTCAGTGAGGAGCCATTCCTCATAACCCTTCTCTACCTGCTCTAGACCTTTCCACGCATTCGCAATATCCTGCCGACAAACAGACAGTTTCCATATCAGCTTCAACTCAACCAATTAGACAATTGGCAATCAAATGAACTGATTGCCTGAATTTCTAAGATATGCATTTGGTTGGTCATGAAGTCAAGTTACAAGTCGCTTTCTACCAAGTTTGACAACAATGCTTAGGAACAATGTGCTGAAGATGCTTCTGTAAACCCCCAACTTTTCAGATGTTTTGCACTACTTACCGACACCATCTTGCCCTCGGAGGGCATGAAGGCTGGGCGGTTGCTCAGGCGGAGCTTGGTCTGCAGGGTGTTGAAGTTGATCTCCAGCTGGCACTTCTCCTGAACGCGCGGAGGCTTGTGGACGCGCCTGTAGTCACGGAAATCCTCCAGCTTCTGCTGCATGGCACGCATGGTCTGCTCTGCTGCACGGTTCTCCAGCCACGGGATGGTGCGACGGATCCACTCCAGCAACTACAGAGAGATGGAGAGAGGGACTGATGGGCATGATGTAGTCTGGGAACAAAATCAGTGCTGTTTCCAAACCCTAGTGAGAAGATTGTGCAGTATTCATTTGCACAAAAACACTGACATTTTCATCTAGAATGGGTGATGGATTAAAGGAAAATGTCAACCCATACATCAAAAAAAAAAAAAAAAAAAAAAGATAAATGATAAATTTTCATCAATAATCCATAAATCCTGCTGGTTTCTGCTGTTAAGGTCAGACTCTCACCTCACTGGCCAGTTTCTCATACTCCTCCATCAGCCGCTCGTTCTCCTGGTTCACAGCCAGAACCTTACAGATCCTGTTAGCTGCAGTCTCGGCCTGGAGAGAGACACAAGCCGCTCATTTAGTGGTGGCATAACAAATTCAGATAGAGTTAATGCGTCTGTATTCAAGTCTCCTCACTTCATTTACTTTCATTTACTCTGCGTTACACTGGAGAGCATCTGGAAGCTCGGTGCATTACTCAAATCAGTTTACACAGACTGATCCTAGTTTATACATCTTACACTGTAATAATGAAAAAAATAAGTTTGGGAAATTGAATCCAAATCTGATTGGATTGTTGGTGACTTGTACCTGCTCAGCACCGGCAAAAGCATGGTAGAAGCAGGACACGTAGGTCATGATGGCTTTCTCATCAGGTTTAGGGGTGTTGACGATATCTGAGGACAAAAAGAAGCTGTGCTCAAGTCAAGTTCAGTAATAATTGGTCAATAATTGCCTATACAAAATATCTGCTGGTCAACGTTTATAGTGCCTTTTACAATACAGTAATAAATGGGATAACAGTAACAGTGGTAATGTTGTACAATTATTTACCATTTATAAAACAGCTGTAAAGCAGCTTTGCAGAAGATAACAGTTTTTCAGTTATTAAATTAATTTAATAAATCACTCTGTAAAGCAGCTCTAAAGACAACAACGGAAATAACTCTGTTTAGTTCATTTAGTATTTTGATTTAATTCAGTTGAATACAATGTAAAGTTCTAAAAATGAATCAATTATTAAACATTAAATTTCTCCTCTAAAACTGCTTTACAGAAGGTAAAGGATTAATATTAAGTTCAATACAGTTCGTAGTTGATTCAGTTCATTAAAGTAACTCAGTGGTGCAAAGTTCATCAATTATGAATCAAATTCAACTTCATAGCAGCTCCACAGAAGACAATGATGTAATTATTCAGCTCAATGTAGTTTAGTGCATATTCAATAACAAAGTCACAAAGTTTCTCAAACAAATTCTACAAATTCAGCTCAACTGAAAACACTCTTGTTATTCAACACAGTTCGGTTCATTGTTAATTTAGCTGAATAATAACACTGTCGATGTAATCATTATCCGCCTCAATATAGTTCATATCTTGCTCTCATCTAATTGTATCAATGCAGTTGAAATTAGGCTATTTCTGAATATTAGTTGTCTTTTAAATCTTAACTAAGCAGGCCAAAGGTAAAAGCTGAAGTTTTACGTCCAAGTCCAAGAAAACTCTGGTCCAGTGAAATGTGCATTAAACTCAAAAAGATGACTGGCTCTTTTAAATGAAGGTGATGTTAATCTGTGTATCTGATGAACAGATTGAATTCAGAGGTGATCTTTCGCTCACCTTCAGCATCCAGCATCTTCGGGATGTCCAGGTACTTCTCTGCCACCTCAAAGGCAGTGTTCAGGTTTCCAATAGGGTCGTCCTTCAGAGAGAAAATAATTCACTCTGCTGCTCTCTCCATCAATATTGTACATTTAGCTGAAGGTTTAAAGGCATTACACACACATACTGTCATTTTTAAAGTGCCCCTGTTATGAAAATGATCTTTCATGTGAATGAAAGCATCCTAAATCTGAAAGTGCAGCATGTATACAGTTCTAGTCTCTCATATAGTCGACTCTGAATCATTGAAACGAGTCAATTTTAAAACGAGTTCCATGTCATTTCGAGTTGAGGTTAAAATGAAATGTGTTGATCTTCTCACGTTGGTCTGAATAAAAATGTAAATTCCTTCTTCACCACTAAGTGCCGCTTTAGGAGTGTTAAGAGCTCACAAACCCTGGTGGTTTGGAAAAATAAATATTGGAACAAATCGTTTGGAGATCATTGAACAAATAAGGTCAAAATAAATGCATGTTATAAGACAATGGAAGTGTTTTTGATCCGTTGTCAGGGACTCCTAAAACCAAAATATGAACCTTTAATAACCCATAATTGGAGCACTTCCAGAGATTCAGGCCTTATATTGTACTCGGTTTGTGCACAGTGTCTTATATTTAGCTTTTAATAACTTTCTTAATGTTATAAAAACAAACTGTAGAACAACCACAGATGTGTAGAAACAGATTCCAGCCAGACTTTACTGTCCGTTTTATATTAATTTGAGATTTCTGAATCAATCTGTGAGCCTGCAAATCATAACCTGATTGGATAAAACAAGAGCTTTGGACTCAATGATAAACCTTTTAATTTTAGAGGATTTAAATAAAAAAAAACAGTGTGTGTTGGATTGGTATAAAACCCTACACAGGGAATAAATGTAAGGCACACTGGTGGATGAAGAGTGAGTGACTGTAGAAAAGAAAGAAGCAGCACCTTTCTGAGTTTAGAGTAGTCGATGAGGTCTGGTCTGTGTCTGTGGATGAGGGCACACAGAGCGAGGCCGTCCTTCCAGCTGACAACATATCAGATACACAGAGAACTGATCAGCACCAGAAAATACAGACAAACAGGAACACTTTACAGTAAGGTTCCATATGTTAGCATTAATTAAAAAGACCTAACGAAGGAAAACACATTTAATTGTAATGGTTAATGCTAATTACAGCATTCACTAATGCATTACTAATTTAAACTGTTAATATTACTTAAAATACCTAAGCTGACACTTTCATTAATATAAACCATGTTAATTTTAGATAATGCAATTATGATAATGATAAACCCCCGGTCCTGAAAGCTGTCTCTGCTCAAGGACTTGGGTCATGACTCTGACCTGATGTGAAAGTTCTGTACATTGACGTTCCTGTAAGGAGCTGTCTTCCTCTGACACCACAGCAGCAGACCCTCTTTAGCAGACGTCTCTGAGGAGTCACACAGCACAAAACCAGTCATGTAATGAGTTTGATTAATAACATGACCAGTCACGTCATGTGTGACTTGACGTGATGTGATGTGTGTTTTTACCCTCCACAGAGATGTCCTGGATAGCGAAGCGGAGAATGATGGTCCAGATCATTCCCAGAGTCATTTTCACATTGCCATCAACAATCTCTGCAGAGCAAGAGAGACAATATTAAGAGATTCAATATTAAGACATATTTTCCTGAACATAGCTGATTAAAATTGTCAGTAGTTGAGTCTCAGTAGTGCAAGTCGCTCACCTTCAGCACCGATGGACACCAGTTTGACTCCTTTACTAGAGATGAAATCCAGAGCCTTGTTGACGTTGGCGATCTTGTGGAAACGCATCTTTCCTTTGTCAGGCTTGGGCAGTCTCTCACCTGCCGATCAGTCAGAGCCAATTCAAGTCAGTTACTGAGGTAAACCGATCCTTATTTTGAGTGTGCAGCTATAGCAGCTCTAGTGACATGAATAATGACTCCAATCGCACACGTTTTGGTGTAAATTTGTAAAAAAAAAAAAAAAACAGCTTAATATTTTTCAAAATAGCTTCACAGTTTTTTTTTTAACCTGGTCTCATAAAAATATGTACCTCTGTGCACATTTTTGTGCAACACTGTTTTTATGTACCTTACTGCGTGTTTCACCGCAGTTTCAAAGAGAAATGTCCACTGAGTCGCGCTAAAACACAAGTTCAGTACTTGAACCCTGGCATGTTTTTATTACATTAATAAAGGTATGTGTTTCGATGATTCATAATCGAAATATCTGTGGACTGTGGTTGAAAAATTACCTTACACCAAATACAACCCTAAACTTACCCAATAGTGTTAACAAACGCATGCCTGATATAAAAAAAAGACATGTTGATGTCTGTATGTATTGTCACGTATTGTCTTTTCAGCTTCCTTTTACACAGATCTGAGCTGTTTTGTCAAACTGTAGTTACACAGCTAGAAGTCAGCGTTTGAACATTTTCAAACATTGCATGTCTCATCTTAAAAATCAAATAGTGCAACCCATTCGGACTGCAATCGAAAGTCATTTCAAGTTGGGAACAAATTTCGTTTGCTTTGGAATAACATGCACTGATGAATCACACTAATAAGATCCAAATTGTGCATTAAGAAAGTAAAAAACAGACCATTTACGCTCAGACAGCAGGTGGAAGACTACTTGTTCTGATTCTGACTAATGTTCTGAGAACGAACCTCAAATGAAGTGCATGACTAGGCGTCTGTTCTCTGAGGAGACATGAGTCATGAGCTCCATTCACTGCTTCAGTCTCTAGTCACAAACTCCTTTTAAACATGACTGTACAGAGATTACAGTGTTAAAATATCACTCTCTGTGCTTACGTTTGCTTCACTATCTCAGGTCGTCCTAACATCAATGTAACAGAGGCGTGCCCTTTATCTTCCCGTCCTTACCTGAGATGACCTCGAGCAGCAGCATGAGTTTGAGGCCATTCCTGAAATCCTCCTCAATGTTCTCGATCTGAGTTCCCGCTTTACGCAGATGAGAGTTACACCACGCTGTGAATGTCTGAGAGACACAAACAGATTATTCAATGCATGTTTGTCCTCAAAAACATTTAATATTCAGTGAACACAATATATTTCAAATGCATGAAGCAGTGGTGAGAACTATAAGAAATTACCATGATTTAAAGGTAAAAAACTGTGAAAATGCTACATTCCCAGAATTCCCTGCATTGCATTTCAATTTCATGTTTCTTCTTAATTTGTTATTATCAGTTATGTTTATTAGAGTTGTATGTTTCATGTAATGTTCTTAAATTAATGTTTATTGCGTGTTTAAGTTTAATGAGTCTCCTCATGATGGTGTTTAGTGTTTTTGTGAATGATGCTGAGCTTTTTCTATATATGTTCATATTTGAAAGCTGTTTGTGATGGGCTTTGGTTTGTGTGACCTTCTCATCATCACCTGCATTTGGTGCTTATCAGTGTATTGCAAAGATACAAAACAGATTTCAGTACTTTAATAGGTTGGTGTATTAACATTATATCAGATAATGAAATTACGGTATTTAACTGTAAATTTAACTTAAAACAATAAAACCTAAAATGGTGTTACCGTATTTTTTAAATGCCGAATTCTGGCCAGTGTTGCCAACTTAGCGACTTTGTCGCTATATTTAGCAACTTTTCAGACCCCCTTGGTGACAAAAGTGACTAGCGACAAATCTAGCAACTTCTTGGACAAACCTTAGCGAGTCTCTGGTATTGCCGCCCGCGCACACCCCTCTCTGCGTCTGTTCTGTTCAGTGCGCGGCTGTGAGGAGCAGAGCTTTCAGTGAAAATAGATATTATGTTGCTGCTCACTCTATTGTACATGTAAATAGAACCAAAATCCCAGCATAGCCATTGTCTATATCTTATGTGTATTTGATTTAATCAGAAAACGGCTTGATTATAAATCAGGATATTCATCCAGATTAACATCTTGCATACATGAGGTAAAGCTAGTTTAACCTAATAATGGTGAGCATTTCTGTCACTGTTTCATATTCATTCTGTTTTTCTGACAACAGAAACCATTAAATACATCAGTGAAAACAGTTATATTGAGAATTTGGGTGCATTAAATTACATTAAGTGACTATAGAGAAGCAAGATAATATGACGCACTGACGTAATGAATATGCAAATTGACGTGTGATGTCATCTAGCGACATTAGTGACTTTTCAAGCTGGCTTTAGCTACTTTTAATTGAAAAAAGTTGGCAACACTGATTCTGGCAACCACAGCTGCCGATTCTTTATGATAAATTGTGTGGATTTTATTTTACAGTGTATGTTTAATGATTATTTAACATGAGTCATGGAAGCTGAAATTTTCTCAGAATTGTGAGATATAAATTGTGAGTAAAGCAAATCTGACTTTTTTAGAAAATACAAGGAAAAAACATGGAATTCTTAAAAAATAAAACTTCAAATTGTAAGATACAGACTGGCAACTACAAGAAAGAAAGTCCGAATTATGAGATAAAAAAGTCTCAGTTATCTTTTCATTCTTTGTTGAAAACAAAATAAATGAATAGACTTGTGAAATATAAATATAGAATTCAGTGGTGAAAGGTCAGAAAAAAGTTACTGCTAAAAAAAAAGTAGCTACTAAAAGTTTATATTCTTGCAATTATGTTTTTCATTTTCATCCATGACTTTTCATCTGAGAACAATGGGTTCATTTTGCAATAGTGACTTTATATCTCACAGTTGCTTTTTATTTGTTTTTTTCTGGTTGGAAACAAGTTTTCATTAGTAGTAACTGAAACAGAATATTTCTGTTTTTTAAGAAAATATTTCTTAAAATACCTGCATTACTAAAAAAAAAGAAAAAAGACATTGTTCCAGTACCCTGTTCTGTGTGAGCTTAAATATGACTTATTTAGCAGTCATTCTCTTTTTTTAGAAGTGACCTAATCTGACATTCTAATGTTTTTAATCTCTAATAATGTAAATGTGAACAAAATCATCTGTGCATACCAACTGCGTCAATTTGCAGATTACAGTGTGTTGGAAAATTAATTATATTTCAGAGTATATTTATAAATATACTTCCAACATGTGTGATGCCAAGAGGAAGCTGTGTGTGAGAGAGAGAGTGTGTGCCAGTGCTGAGGGTGTTACGGGGCAGAGCTGCTGAATGTGAACGAGAGTCTGTGTGTGTTTGTGCTGAGCTTCAGAATAAAGTATGAAAGAGGAGGAGGAGTGATGAACAACAGGACACGTAGGAGTTCCTGACGAGAGAGGAAAGGAGTGAGGAGGAGGGATTGAACACAGAGATAGAAGACCAAATATAGTCCACAGAAACTACAGACACCAGGAGAGACCAAGAGAAAAGACACCAGAATCAGACACAGACACATATGATGAGAAAGATACAGACAAGACAAGTAGAGATGAGATCAAATGAGAAGTAAAGGGAGAATGAGTGTTGAGAAGAGATAATGAAAGAAGAGAAGAAATTAGATTGAGAGAAGAAAAGAGAAGAGATGAGACAAAATGAGAAGGGATTAACTAAGAAAGGAAATGAGAAAAGAGAAAGAGGAGATGAAACTTGAAAAAAGATGAAGAGCTAAAATGAGACAATAACAAAAGGACGAATGAAACACAGGTGAAAACAAGAAAAGCTGAGAAAGAAGAGAGAAAATTAAATCATAAAAGTTGAAAAAAGAAGAGTTGAGACTGAGAAATCAGACCAAATGAAAGGAAAAGATGAGATGAGACAAATGAAATGAGGAGAAAGGGAAGATGACATGATGTGAGAAGACAAGAAGAACACTTCCTCCTCCACTGTGACAAATACATGTCTTTAAGAGACTCACTGTTCAGTCAAATACAGCAGATTATTCCATGAACATGACAAAAATATTACTTCCTCTTTGGTAGCACATCATATTTATAAATGCCAGAAACTAAGTAGTAAAGAATGAACACATCTGCATTATTAGTACCATTAATGTTTATATAGTTATGTATATGGATGCATATATAGATTTCTGTTTAATTTTGAATGTATATTGAATGTGTATGTGTCCTTTTATTCTGATGTGTACAACGCTTTGGCAGTATGTACCCAAGCATGTCATGCCACTAAAGCAAATTGAGTTGAAACTGAAAATTGAAAAGAAGATAAACAAAAGATAGAGAAGAGAAAAAGACAAGTTAGAGAAGAGAGAAACTGGAAACTGAAACTAAATTGAGGATCAGAGAAGAATACATAAAACAGATGAAAGGAAACAAAAGAAGAGAATGAGAGAAGAGAAAAAGATGAGTTTAGAAAAGAAGAAAAAACTGATGAGATGAGAATAAAGACTTCTTCTTATTGTCTTATTTACAGGTTCTAAAGATCAGGTGTTGGCTTTTATAAAAAACCAGGGTCTGCAGTCGGTTCACGAGCGGATTTAAACATCTTTTACATAAAAATGAGGAATTATTTTCAAATAATAAGCGTTATCAACAACAAACAGAACCATAATCCTTTAAATGTGTTGTTCGGCTATTACCTAAATTTCTCAAGTTAAAGGGGTTCAGCTGACAAAAACTATAGAATAAAAACTTCTAGGACCTATATACAGTGACTGACAGCACTTTTCTTGTTTTAAGTGGAAACATCGTGAGCCTTTGGGAAACTTTTAGAGGAGATGAAACGGAGAGGGACACAACGGGAGAAATGTAAAGGTCGAAAGAGGCAGAGCAGGAAGCGCTGATGGAGGAGGGGTGAACATGTCTAAATGTGGCTGTTACAGGACACCCGAGACACAGCTGAGAGAGGGATTCCTAAGGAGCACAGTAAGAGACACAACAGGAGCTTCAACAGGCTCTGTCATCTCCTCATGAGCTTCTCATACAGCACACACACCTCACAAACAGCCATAACGTCCAAACACATACAGAAACATCCCTAAAAATGAACCAGAACACAAATAAGCAGCCAATAATGTACCCCTGAGCCTTAAAATAACAGCACACAGTGAGCACCCAGCTGCCACTTCCACTCTGTTAAGTAAATTCATTTCCCAGAGTCCACCTGTTACCAGTGTGTGTGTGTGTGTGGAGGTCGATCTTTAAACGTGAGGTAATGTGCTATCAGCATGAGAGGAGATGTCTGTCTTCTCCAAACCCCACCGGACGGCTGGGGAAGCCCTTTAATAGGTGACCTTTCAAACCAAATTATGACTGACCTCCAGGGTCAGAACTGTACTGCTATTTTAGTCAGGTTGTGTTCACCATAAATCTCCAACTCTGAACCCCCTTTATAACAGGAGCATTGTAATTGTTGTGTTGTATTGTAATATTTATTTGAGGCATAGACGTATTACTAATTAATATATTTATAATTATATGTATTTAATACATAAACATATTTCTCCCTGAAATATACATGCATGTGTGTGCATCAAAAGAAATTCACAAAAGTGATTTTATGTACATAGAAAGCACATTAAATATAATATTATATATAAATAGTAAGGCGTCTACTTAGTTTCAAATATGCTTTTTGAGAATAAAATGTCAAACTTTGGTTGAAATAATGTTACATAATGTTATGTAAATAAACATGCTTATTCTGACTGACCTAGGATAGTGGCAAATTTAAAATATAACATTGCAATGAATTTTTGCTTTGTCTGGTTTTTAAAATGATTAAAAGTAGATGATTTTTACTACTTGTCAGCTTCTCTTGTGCATGTAATTGCTTTGCATATATAATCATAATTCGGATGCCAAGTGCATTATGTTAAGGCTGATTAGCACAAAATAAATGTCAATTTATTAATATGGCTGCTAACCAGATAATTGTACATGTAAAAAAAAAACTGACGTTATAGATGTTTGAATCTGACTGGCTGAACAGTGAGCTGTGTGGTAACGCATTAAAAGCAATCAAATAAATGTGCGAGAGATCTGACTGGGACTTGTTTATAGAGCTCAGCTGTGAAGTTATGAATGAGGTTCATCTGTTTATATAATTAAACCGTTCTGTTAAAAATCCTTATGCACTCATGGGCCACACTGTGCTCAGTGTAAATACAGAACAACACATTCATGAATGTAGAGGACAGGTTAGGCCAAACGCGCGCGCACACACACACACACACAGGTATGCTCATCTAATGCCTCTAGTGAGGAGGAATTATCACCTTACCAAAGCATGATCACCCAGCTGGAAAAAAGCTCCCGGTAATTGTGAGTAAATAAAGCAGCCAGGACTGTATTAATAGCTTGTCATTTGTCTGGATGGCTGCCATTCATTCTCCAGCTCGTTCTTTCTCTCGTTCATTCGCTCAAGGGAAGTAATTGTCTGAGGAAGGAAAACAATGACGAGATCGTGATGACGAGGCCACAGTTCCCTCGGCCTGGCCGCCGCTAACCTTTTACGGACACAACACTGATTTCTGACATTTCATTGCAACCATTGCATTGAAACGCACTACACTGATTCTCTGAGAAGAACAAAGTTCAATAAATAAAAAACAAAGGTAATCTAGAGGTTCTCACAGATGCTAATGACAAAGCTGCTCTTCAGACATAGTTCATCCTAACTCAGCACTCAGCAAAATACTTTCCTGTACATTTCAAGCTAGGTTTAAACCAATTTTAAATGAATATGCCATTAGCATGTGGCTAAGACAACAGAGCATGTGTATATATTAAATAATCATTTAAATAAGTAAACAAAGCTTATATATTATTACTGACACTTTGGGACTGATTGAAATATACGCTTTAAATGCCCTTTTTGGTATTCTACCACCATTTTGTCATTAACAGTTTTTGCAGCGTATGCTAATGCAAAATATGTTATATGTGAATAGCTACAGGATGCATTATAGACTCAAATAAAAAAAAAGGATTCTCCAACAGTGTTCAGTTTATTTAAAAATAAATCATTTTAATTGAACACCATTATGTTTGGTTCCCTATTTAAACAACTGCATTGTGTTAAACTGACTTGAAAACAGTTCTGTTTTGTTTCAACTCAATATTTTTATTTTCAAAGAACATAAATGATTTTACTCGTGTAACTAGGAAGTGGATTTCCCCTTCCCACCATGCTTTGCACAGGACTGGATAAGGATAGTAAAGGATTATTTTAGACAATTTTTTATTAGGTTGATAAAATTGGGAGACTTGTTAACGTTTAATGCTCTTTTATGTTTGTATTTAAAAGACCTTCTGCTATGTTAATGTTTTGGGGGGTTACCAGTGTGGTCAAGTGTAGTAAACGTGCTTGGGGACCTGCTAACATGAATCAAAGTTTTCTTAATAATAATTATAAAATAAAATGCCAAGAATTTATTAAAACCATGGTATGTTAAACATAACAAGTTGTTAATGCCTAAAGCTAAATAAATCAAACTTTTTTAAAAAAAAGATGTATTCCTATTAATTTGTTTTCTGGTTAAATGTTTTAGTTTGACTTCAACAAGTATAAAACATATACATTTTGTTAAAACTATATTTGATAAAACTATATTGAATTGAGTTGACCCAATTTACTTCAATGTCCTCGCATTGATTTGTTTTTTATGAGTTGGGGCTACACATATTTATTGGATGGAAATCCTGCCCACAGTTCATCCAATGAATCATTTTTTTAGAGTGTAATGATTTTTTTTTGTTTGTTTTCTTATTCTACTGCGCTACTTTCCATTGATTTGTGCTAGGCAGCAGGGTTGCCAGGTCTACATAATAAACCCACCCAAATGCACTCTGGGGAAAATGACTATCAACATTGCTCCAAATTGAACGTACATAACACACTCATATCTCTCTTCTGTCACATCTCACAGCATTAAAATCCACTGCTTATGTTAGAATAAATTAAACTTTTAAAAATGCATTATGTATGAAGGCAGTATGACGGCTATGCAGGCAGGCGACAGGGTTTCACCTCATCCTACCGACAAACAGAGTGACAGGATTTAGGGCCGTTCACACAGAACATGTTTTTTCACTCCAATGTGCTTACTTTCCATTGTTTTCCTATATAAACATGAGCTAGATAGACGTGTATGACTGTTAAACCTTTACAAGAAGCACTGCTGAATAATGTCAGTTCCACAACAGTGGACCAATCAGAAGACCCCGGAGGTGAAGCAAGCGTAGTGAACTTTTTTACTTTTCAAGCACCAAACACAGTCAACCAATCAGATCGCCTTATGCAAATACTAGCGCAGATGCTAGTCAGTCATGTTCATGCAACAACAGGATGTCATACCAAAATCATGAAGCACTAATGCTAATACAATACGTTTTCATTTCATATACTTCCAATAATAAAACTGATTTCTATGAGGGACACCATGGTATGACTGGTTTTATTATTATTATTAAGTTAAGATTTTGTGTAATGAGTAATGAAAATTGTAAAAAATGTGTTTTTGTTATGAGAGTGGAATAATTAATGGTAATTATTTTGTGTGGCATCGGCGGTACCTAGTTTTGTTACTTAGATCTGGCAACCCTTCTAAACATTGAGTGTCCATGATGTCTTATGGTCAGTGTGCTCTTGTGACTCTGTACTGAATTATCCTAATGGCAATGGAAAATCTGAAATCATCTAAAAGGAATGACAAGGCAGCAACCTTCAGTCACCCAACACACACTTGAGGCATGCCAGGACCTGACTTCTCACATTTCGACATTTATCGACTGCGGCAGCACTCATTAATGGGTTCACAGAAATGTGACTGATGACGGCTGAGGATTCAACGTGAGAAAGACTGTGAGTGTGTGTGTGTGTGTGTGTTACACAAGTCTTTTACTGAACAAGTTTCCTTAAACCTAAGTTTGTCTTTGTTAGTTACTATGGCAACCTCATCTACAGCATCCTCTACGAGACTAATACTGTCATTAGCGTTTAACTTTAAAAATCTGCCATCTCCTGCTTTTAAAGGTGTAATTACAGCAGAGAATGTTATCCATCATTAAAATTGCAGCTAAGAGGAAACCAATATTTAAAGTAATAAAGCATTAATGAGTGTGCACATAACATGCACGTCATATAAGTAAAATGTAGTATTATATAATTTTGTTTAATTTAAATTTCTGAATTTGTCATTTCTGAAGGGTTTATTTACTTGTTATACAGGCATATATGCATTTATACTAATTGCAAGGAACCTAATAAATATAACGAATCTCCTGCATTACAGCTGAAAGAGCATCACACTTAAACGGACTCCTCAGTAATGACTTGGGCAGATGGACACACACACACACACACACACGTCCCTTTAGAGACCAGAGACCACATTACAGCTTATTCTTAAAATACCACACTCAAGCCTTACAAAAAGCACTGTAGGGGTACCATGGTACGTAATGGTATTAAATGGCTATACTATGGGTATGATTAACCCATTCATACACAGAATCTACAAGGTAATAATACATCATTTAAACAACACCCTGGTAGTGCATGAATGAAAGTGTTGGTAAAACCCCACAGATTTATAAATGCATATAACTGCATATACACAAACCTAAACACACACATTTCTGAAAACTTGAACACACACACATAAAGCCGTCGAGAGGCCTGTGTGTCCCTCTGGTAGTTTATAGTCGCTGCCCTACATGGCCACAGCTTCTGGAATAGCAACTGCCATCTGATCTGACCACACAATCTCTCTCTCTCTCCCGCTAACTCGCTCTCTGAAACACTTTTTCTCTTTGAGAATAATGCAAAAATAAGAAATGACAGTAATGCACAATAGGGCCTGTATCTTGTAAACAACGACAGTCACAAATAAGTCTAAATCATTTTTTAGCAAATGAATAAAGAAGTGTTTTTAAATATGCACATTAAGAAAAGATTTTCTTAAAATGTTTTTATGTGATTGTTATTTTCTAGCCACACACAGATGAGACTTTTAAAAGATTATAGGGTGTAAAGCAAATCGATTGAATCTTTTTGAAATGCGATTTAATAAACAAAATAATAATAATTAATAATTAAAGCATACACAATGTTAAAGTAATATAAGGTCAATTATCACTTTTTTATATGTTTGACTCTTCACATACTGTAAATAAATCCAGTTATATGAGAGGTCGTTATATACCGCAGCACAAAATACATCCCCACTTCACAAAATCTCACAATACTGGAAAATGATATGTAAGCATTCATAGAAGGTATGCGTATATAAGAAGCTAAAAATAATTTGAAAAATATTGGGGGGAAAAAAAAAATACTATGTAAGTCTTCCACTTTACAATTTTGTGTTTAATTCAATGCATTAATTTCCATTTCTTTTATTTAAAGAAAGTTAATTATTTCCGTAATTTATTAGCAATTTCAGAGTGAAAATTTCCTAACACTAAGTTTGTTTTAGCGCAGACATTATTAAAGCATGCCTTTTTCATTTTCAATATACATCCGATTTAGGCAAAAGTAATTAAAAACAATAAAAAAATATATGAAATGCAGTGGTGATGAATGGGGTTATGCAAATCTGAAAAGTTTTCCTTGAAAACTACACATTTCTGAATAAAATAGCTTTCGTAAATGTCCTATAAATCATACAGCGAGTGATGAAGAAAGTGTTGTGCAAAGTCAAACAGATTTCTACACAAATGTCGACAATCTAAATCTGATCTAAACGCAAAGTGTGCCAATGAATTTTGGCTTTGAGAAGGAGTGCTATGTCCTCTTGACATCTAAGCCTTGACCAATAGATCAGTTCACTCTCAGAAGCAACGGAAACATTGTAACTCAACTCAGCGACAGAAGTAGAAGCAGCCCTCACAAAAAATGACTGGCAGAAAGAAGCCACTTCACACCAGAGAACAGACGTCAACTTAATTTAATAAGCGATGACTTTTCCCACATGAATAACTGTTTGTTCGCAAATAAGGATCTTGGGCAGACTTGTGTAGAGGTTATTTATATCTCCTCGTTTTAAAGCGAGACTAAAATTTTGCCTCGCTGTGTTGTATGTGTGGGTATTGTTTACATCTTGGTGCATGTCAAAGATCATTTCAAGGTCACGGTAATGTGTGTATATATAGAAACTTCTCCCCCCCAAACAGCAGCAAAATATTTTTCTTAGTGTCTTACAATAAACATACATTTATACTTTTAATTAATCACTTGATATATTTGCTCTATAAATAAATACATTTGTTTTCAGTCAGTGGAACTGTAAACTGTAATTTACTAGACAATACATATCGGTACATTTATTTACGTACCGATATGAATAATGAAAAAAGGTCATTATTAACATTAAATGTCATTTTTGTTGCATGGAAATGTCTTAAAATGCCATGTGAGGACTTCATGTAAACTAATATGGTAGCTAATCATCCTAAATAAACTCACATCGTTCAGACTTAACAGGTATATTTCTCCCATCCTATAAGCAGAAACAAAAACTAAATCAGATTGACACGTTGCCACACATCAGATGCACGTTCATATCTTTAAAGTCAATCTTTCAAAAAATAATCCTACTGTAGGTAAATAAAGCAAGGATGGGTAGAAACTTAACAGTGAAGTTGACAGTTTAGCTACATTAGCAATAGCTTAGCTGCAGCAACAGCAGCTAACTGATGTCTTAGATCTCATTTAAATATTTTACGGTTGATTCAAATATATATATATATATATATTTATTTTGATATGGGAGATTTCCAATATCTCTATATACTCCTCTTGGTGGCAGCACCAAGACTCTTTCCATTGATTTATTCTTTCTGTCATAGATACTATTTAAGAGCAGCCATTGGGCTAGCGGGCAGGATGAGATCAGCTATTTTAAGCCAGATTGTGAGGGAATTTAAACTGAGAATTTACTAGTCAACAGCACAGTGATGCTCAGAAACGGTTTATCTATTTTCTGCTGCCTTTTGACAGATATCAGATGAAACAGCATGTTGACAATCACTTATGTATATGAGCACAGTAGAGCTAGAACAGGTGCATAACGTCCACCCCCCAAGCAACCCCCATATTCGTTTCATTGCAAAATGATGCACTTTCTATATTTAACCTGTGATATCAGCTCCTTATGCTGATCTTACATGCCTGAGGATGTTTAAAGACTCTCTGACATGCACTTAAGTCTGAAACCCATCTAATAGCCTGATTTGAAGCCTTTTATCACTGCAACAAGATCAAGTTAAGAAGTTATATTAGCCTTGCTTCATGTAATCGACTGGCAAGAGCTCAGTCGTCTTAAAATGGAGTAAAACATGTCACATAGATAATCAAGGTGGCGCTAATAAGCATGTTATTACTTCACCTTTTCTTTTTTAGTTGAAGAAGCTGGAGGTATTGACACATGTAAAGTCTATGGTTTACATCACAGGAGGTGCTGGCTATGGAATACCACCCTGTGCACCTTAACAATTTTGCGCCATTAAAATAGTGACAATTGACATGGTGCTGGTTTTTGCTAGCTATCAAATACAGAGGGAGCAACTGCACAGGCAAAGGAGCTCAGAAAAGGCCGTCTTAAGAATGGAGGGAGCAGCACGGGAGATGGGAAGGCAAGGTTCAGTAGTATTTTTAGGGCATGTTTATTCACAGACTGAAATGAACCCTCCTTGCACTTCTCTTGCTCTCACACCATCTGTTGAAGTCTTTCAGCTTTGGTCTAGCCAACATCCCACAAATGTTTGCGAGACACTTTGAAGAAGAGTCCCTGCACATGCAATGTTTTTTCTACATTGTGAAAGGCAGTGTCTTGCAAAAACACATTTTTCCCTCGATAAAACGTTAAAGACATTTAAGAATAACGGTTGTGTTCTTCTTAAAATATGCATCTATGTAACGAGGTGCATGTAACAAAGCTACCTAAACCGGTAATGACCATATGGCCAAAGCAATTTAGGAATTCAAAGAGTCTTTTTCTGTCTTGACACCTCGAATCTGTGGTTTGCAGAGATCAATCAGTTGTTCTTGGCTGACGTCACCTCAAGACCGTGGCACGAGCTCTACTGACAGCTATTAAACGTCACCTGTCATTTCTGTCAACCAAGACGATCTTCAAAAACGTCTTGTTGACCTAACTCCTCTGCCTTGACACAGAAACGCCCGTGTTTTGACTCTAAAGAGCGACTATTTGTTCGTTTAAAGCACAGGTAAGTTTAGAGAGTTCGTGTTTTCACAATGCATTAAAATTACGCGCGCTTTTCTGAGGTAACCTAGTTTACAACAATGAAAACGCAACGGCTGTCTAACGACAGTATTAATGTTCCGTAAAGGTTTTTATAGACGTAAAGACTGATTAAAATTAGCCACACACTTAATGAGGAGGGCGGGGATGTGGTAAGACAACACGGACGAAAACTGCGACTTGAACCAACAGCTGTAGCCTACAGCATGTAAACTAACTTGTCAGGTAGAAACGATATTAAACGTTTTTTTAAACGTATCAAAGTGTTGTATAGCATGATCAGTGCGATTTCCTTTCTTAAATTCATAAAAATAGATTTCTTTGCAATATCAGTCACTACAGCCTGTCGTACTATAGGAGAAGATCCTCAATGAAAAGGGAACGTACTGGATTTCATTATAGCAGTTATTTTTTTGACCATATTGTAATAAACACTGTAGTGATAGCATTTCAGATAAAGCTTTGGTTACCACAGTAACACTAGCCTATAAAAGCGTAGTGTGTACACAGTGCATGACTGTATAAAAAACTATTAATATTTATAGTTAATAAAATTACTAGTTGAATTTAGGTGGAATCTATAGTTGCCAGGTAATATAACAAAAACTCTTGCCCCCCTCAAAGTAATTTGATAGCATTACAGTGATGTTCATATGAACCTACCTTCCTCTGCTGTTTCTCCCAGGCAGGGTCCAGCAGAAGGTCCCTGTCCCAGTCCTCCTCCTGAATCATGTAGCCTTCCGTAGTAGACATCATGTAGGTGTTGTTATACTGCACCTGCGTCTCAATAACAGTCGTCATCTTTTTCACTTATCCCTCTAACTCTTAATATTAGAAGTTACGTGCTTTGCACTCTAGATCGTGAACTCTAAATCCTGTCCGTGCGTTAAAAGAGAACACCCGCTCAGTGTGTACGTGTAAAACCGTGGAGGAAGAGGCCAGACTCCACTCGTCTGAGGTGCCTTTGTGGAGGTGCGAGCAGAGCTTCTGCTGCCCAGTGCTCCTGTCCTGGTCAAAAGTAGCACACGTGACTGCACCCCAATAAATAAGAGATATGGTTGTGTGGGTGTTGGGTTATGCTACCTAAAAGGTGTGAGAGGCGGGTCACACTGTGCACTGGGGCCAATAACTAGTGGCTCTTTTAGTGTAGGGCAGGGAAAGATCATATACACGCCTCCTGGTGCCCTCCACTTTGCTAACACCTGTTGTCCTTGGCAGTAGTCTATATCTACTTACCCAAGCAACAGTTCTGGGGCCAGTTTTAACAACAACCAGCTGACTGCTATGAATTGAAAATAGGTGCACAAGCAGATCCCAGGCCTGTTAAAATCCCTGGCGGTCTAATAAATACTAATGCCTGTAACATCTCTATACATGCAATACTTAATACACACATATTTTTCATATTTAAAACAATTAGAGACCAATCTGTTATAAGATAGAAGACCCATTTCAAGAAAAAAAAAAGTTGTGTAAAAAAGAAATATTATTTAAGCATACAATATTAAGAGACTGATTTGTATGCAATAATTTACAATAATAAATCTTTAACTGTAAAATGATGACAAATAAATGAGCACAACATAGCATATGCTGTCATAGTTCTAGTTTATTGCAGTAAGCATGCGATGCCAAACAGTGTTCATGCAGAAGCTGGTGTAGGAGAGTACACTTTACCAATCGCAAGGTTTTTGCAATATACACACACACATTAACAAAGCATGCATATATTCATTAGGTGATAAAACATTATGACCAGCTCAAATTCTAATCACCTGCAATAGAAATTATTTTCATTTTCATACATGATTTATAAAAAAATTATGCACTTTGACTTTCAAAAGTACTGGAGTAGGCTTTTCGCTCAGGAGGGGATAATCCTTAAAGAACCGGAGTAAAAAAAAAACAATTGTAAAGTAAAAAAAAAAAAAAATAAAAGAATATACTGGAGTTTTCTAAATATAATAGAATGCAAACGAGAGAGGTTGTGTTATTGTCCAGTTTAAACAAGAAGGTCGACGATATCTAGGGAGTAAGTGGACAGAAAGAGCATTCTGTTATCCAGTGAAAATTTTGGAGCGTGCCATCTAGATTGAAAGAGACCTAAGCTGGAAGAGCAAGTGTGAAAAGGAGGTAAGTGATTTGTTTACGAACCAAGAACCATGTTTAAGAAACAAAATTCTGTATGGAAGGTCCTTATCGAAAACCTGTGTCTGTCGCAGGCACCTGTCATTATTAGCGGATACTACGGACATCATGGAAATCTGTGATTCGCAAATATCTGCAAGACAAAGATCTTAATACCGCTAACATTGGGGGTACCAGCTACTACACGTATTTCAGGTAAGTTCATTTTCCTGGAGAATAAGATCTAAAACTGAGGTCATCTTGTCCTGGTCTTTCTCCTCATTACTACAGGCAAAGTAAAACAGACACTATAGGCAAGAAGCAATGCAGATGTGTGTGACGATGTATATGGAGAAGCTGCATCATCATCTGAAACAATCTAATAAAATTAAGGACAACAGCACCTTCTAGTGAAAGCAAGCCACACTTCACTACCATGCTCCCTCTAGAGGAAGGGTCCAGTAAGTATCCCTCCAGCAGCTCACCTCCAGTCTTTTTTACCTCAGCTGAAGCTGCTTGTTTTCTAGGGCATTCCTCTACCAGCCATGTAATTTAACCAGGTAGGCGATCTAAATCTGTGCCACCTACTTATTATACATTCAGCTATTTCAAACACAAACATTATAACAGACTCTCATTTGAACAGGTAACACAAGGTAGCTTTCAGATTAACTGCAAATAGAATGTATTTTAATCTGACAATCAAACACCAAATCTGGTAACTGTTTGGTATGATCATGCCTAAGATTCTATTTGTTTTGAAAGTTTATGAAAAATGCCTAGTTGGTTTGTGGCAGAGCAGTGTATCACAATCATGCACTGAGAAGAGTTGCCAGTGTCACTGAGCCCAAATGAGAGTCTTGCGAATAAAATTTTGGCCAGTGTCTCGGGTCCAGTCACAGAGCTTTTGGGGATGCGTTCAAGCAGTGGTTAACACTGAACAAACGTAACAACTAGCACTGGGGATGCGACGAGGGCGGCGGTGAGTTGGGCGTTAACGGCGAGTAGACTCGAGGAAGCCTGGGGGCAAGGGTTAAATCAAATCAAACAAACAAAAAAGGCACATGGAGGGGGGGCCAGGTGAGGTCGACGATGCTGACTCACAATCACTCACCTTTGTCACACACCTTTATCAGCCACCCTTGTGAACTTCTTTCAACACTCATTCTATACAGTCTTTCAATCATTGACCAGCAATCCCACTCATTTGATTGCTTACGGACAATTGCTTATCACCACACTCTTTCCGAAGCTAAACCAACAGATTAGAGCACCAAGCACCCACCCATTACCGAGACACACTAACCACAGAAGCAGTAAACGCTCACCCCCGCCGGCCCCCTTTTGGCAGTGGCAGAGTAGCATAACACTGGTGTTTAGAGAACCAATTGGCTATGGCAGTGGTGACGAGAAGTGAGGAATCTACAAGAGGGGTTGGGTGGTGGTGAGGAGAAATAGAGCGGATACACGGTCAGGCTCAAATGCTATCGGGGAGGACGACAGGTAGAAAGGGGGCGAGGCACAGTTCGTTTACCTGTATGGAGTGAGAGAGAGTTTCCCGTACACTGCGTGACGCTAACTTTCTTCCCCCCAAACCAGCGCTGCGTATGGTGTCCACAGTTCCATAGGGACCTAGTTCAGTTGGAACAGTCACATCAGAAAGCGTTTGTTTTTAGGGGTGAAAACAAAAAAAGAAGCATGCACAATGGAAGCAAAAGTGAGCGAAGCCTTGTGGGAGATAGCTTGAATTTACAATTGCAGCCCCATCACATACAAATAAAGGAAATGCAAAAAGGTTTTACAGTGTGGGAGCCTCCTGACACTCACACATAAACATGTTTTACAATATGCTTGCATCATAAAAGCATGTCAAGGATAGTCATCATTGTAGCACACTCCAGTTAAAGAAGCTGCATGGGGACTATGGGTGGTTAAAAAAGTACCAAAAGCTGCGTTGAAGATTTTGCTGCTCCTGGGGAAGGGGTTTGGTATGGTGTGTGCAGCTGGGGGGTATAGAGTGGGGTTGCCCCTAGACTTACCCCATCCATAGAGACAGGGGTGAGATTGGGATCAGTCTCTAGTCCTTTAGCTTCTTTTCAGGGCTCCGATTCATACGAGTCTGGTCGTTTCACAAAGGAAAAACAATCATGAAACATCAAAAGGCAAGAACAGCTAAAGCTCCAAGCAAAAGCTCTTGAGTTCCCTCTTTAAATGATCAGGCAGGCTCTTTATTTGAAGGCTTGTTATAGTCGTAAAGATCGTGTATAGATCTTTAAAGTCTTCTCTTCTGAGAACACTTGCGGCAAGAACAGTTACCGTGATAGAAACTACAAACATGAATGTCGATGCAAAACGTTTTCTAAGGTCACATTCACATTCACACACTGGCATCCTCAGCACATAGGTGCGAACAGGGACATGGTAAACAAATGAAATACTGTCACTGAATGAGAGGCAGATGCAAAGAGAGATGGAGAGAGATGCAGTGAGGGTCATCTATGGAGTTGCAGCAGCGAAATGAGCAGGAAGACTGAAAGAAACTGATAGGAATCTCCCAATTCATTTAATCCCAAATCACAGCACCACAGAATATACAGCACTTTCGTGTAGCCTTAATCCAGTTTCACTTTATAAGACTACAGATAAAAAAATAAAATAAAAAAAAATAGCAAAACTTCAATACATTTCACTACTAAGGCATAAGAATCATAGGCCACTTATGATTTTGGCTCTTTTTGTAGAAAAAAAAAAATTGGCTATAAACAATCACTGCGAAAAAAGCCACAAGAAAGAACATGTTCTCTTTCTTGCAGCTGTAAACCAAAGTTAAAAATTAAAAGACGTACGTCTCTTTAAATGGATAATTGAGTCCCTTATCACTGTTTATAAAAACATGATAGCGTTAATAAAAGACACTTTACAAAAACAGATTCTATAATGCATCCTGGCAGTTAAGTTGGCGAGCTTAGAGATGCTCCCATAAGACAGATCCCAGCAAAAGCTGACTAGCTACACCTTCCTCTGATTGGTTGCTTCCCAAACGTCACCATATCTATGGAAGTAGCTACATTAAAGTTGGAGGGGAGAGAAGTCACAGTGTCTTTCAGCTTTCAGGATGGGTGGACAGGGATGTAAGGGTGGGGTTAAAGGTCATCACTAAAGTTTCTCCCATCTGAGGTGTAAGGGATGCGTATGTATGTGCGTGTGGATCGAAGTTGCTTCCCTGTGCACGTGTACACGTGTGCGTTCCTGTTGTCACAACCAATGGAAAGCATACACGCTACACCTCAGTCCCAGAGAAAAACAAGAAACACACACACAAAGACACGTAAAATACTGTCCAACCCTGGTCCTACACTTCACACACCTTTGGAGTAAACATACATTCAACTTATTTCAACATTTTTGAAATGCATCGAAATCTAACGTCGTAATAACTACATGTGTAAACTGGTTAAGTTCATATAACTGTAATCGAGCAGTTTTTAAAAATATCAAGTCCAGTATTCATTCATAGACTACAAACACTTAGGAATATAAAAGTTAAAAAGCATTGAGGCTAGAGCCTAATCTACCCTTCAAAACTAATTGGCAATAGATTAAAGGTTTCTTTAAACAGACAATGTGTTATATTGGTTACGTGTGCAGGAATGAGAGCATGCAGTTTTCCCTTTTCAGCCCTGACTACACTGGGTGTGTGTGAGATCAGAACCAAGGTTAGAGGCTCCAGTCTGTAGTTAAAACCGACACAGCCACCATCTTAAACCCAAGCACGCACACATCAAAAACATACACCTGTGGCTTCTTTCTGACACGCACACACACGCAGCACAAGGAAAGGAGAGGCAGAGAGGACGTGGAGCACACTATCGGAAGGGTGTTTCAGGGGTGTGTAGGGCGAGTTCGGGGCGGCGGAGGAGGGGCTCCTTGTGCGACGGCGGAATCGGCGGTGGCTCATACACGCGGGGTGTTGCCATGGCGATGGCGGCAGCGGCAGACACGGGGGCGGCGGGCAGCACTGGCCTGAGGGAGTCGAGCGCCACCTGCTGAGTAGGCACACCAGGCAGAGTCTGCAGTGCAGACACCGCTGCGAGGGGGTTATGAGACGGGTACGCGTACTGGTACTGTGGATACTGCTGCAGCTGCTGGTACTGCTGGTAGCACTCCGCGTAGTATCTGGGAGAAAGGAAGGAGAGGAAACACACATGCACATCCACGCCGACAGGGAAAGAGAGACAGAGATCACACGGACATGCATATACAGACATATACACACACACACACACACCATTGAACAGGGAGAGAAACACAAACACAGAAACACATTTACACGCAGACACACATCACCGCCACTGTAAATTGGTACTTGAAAAATATAAAAACTATTTGCTGTAATCATGTATTGAGTCCAGGGCAGGATTTACGCACAAGCATTCTAGGCACGTGTTTATGCTTGCTTGTCTAGGGGGAACTAAACAAAATAAAAATATGTATTTTTGTTGTATCTTCAACAGTAAAAGAACCAAACCCCATTAAGCAAATAATTAACAATCAATACGGTCATAAATTACTAAATATTTTCAACGGAAGGTTTGGTATAAGGTGTGTTAGACGTTAGTTTAACACACACAAGATAATAGGCCAGAAACATGATAAATGTCTTGAAAACAATCATCTGAACAATGTTTTGAGATGTGGGTATTACTTCAGGCCATTAAAATTCTTAAAGAAATACTGTGGCCACAACACTGGAGCCTATTAATAGAGCATTCTTACTCTGTTCTCAAACAAATTAAGAACTTAATTCAGTCATTACTGACTGAGTGCTAATTGTAATAGAAAACATTGTAACGCATTTTTGTTTGATGGAATGGTAGAGGGCGAAATTTTGTTTTGCCTATGTCACAAGCAAAGGTAAATCCAGCCCTAACTGTACCTCTTGAAGTGCAATCAACTCACCTGGCTACAGCGTCCTCCTCCTGTGCAGCAGCTTCCTCTCGACCTGCAGGCGTAGGCAACAAGGCTCTGCGCTTGGCCCTCTGGTACATAAACGGTTTCATAACAGGGTCTGGCAGTAGCGGGGCAGATCTTCTTAGTGGACTCCGGTCCCTCTCTCCGGACTTTGAGCTAGCCTGTTGCTGTTCAGCTAGAACTTGCTGTCCTTGTGCAAAGTAGTGCGCCCTTGCTGCCTCAAAGATAGCTGCTGGGTCAGCTGCCCCAAGAGCCCCGTAAGCTGGGGAAGCGGTGTAGAGAGCTGGTGCTACTGTATAAGCTGGGTTAACCGCAGCAGCAGCTGCCGGTACCTCTACGCTGGGAGCTGCAGTTAGGAACACGGGATTCCCTACAGCGGATGTGTAAACCTGTGGGCCGTATGCAGCAGCGGCAGCTGCGACAGCTCCGTTTGTCATCTGCCCATAGAGAGCTGGGTTAACAGAGCCATACACTTGTGCGGCAGCAGCACCAGAGTTGAGTGCCTGATTTGCAACTGTCCCACTGTAGAGCTGATTGGAAACTGTCCCGTACAACTGACTAGCTAGTGCTCCATAAACAGCTGGCGCCACCGCGGTTCCTCCTTCCGCCCTCGCACCAGCAGCTGTAAGTCCAGTCAAAGCAGCATATGTGGGGTCAAACGTTGAGGTGTTGTATACAGAATTGTGGACACTCTGTTGAACCTGCAGTGGAAGGCCAGCAGCTGCAGCGGCGGCGGCAGCTAAGACGGCTGCTTGGCTCTGGTACTGCTCCAGGGTGGGCTTACCAGCTGGGCATTCACCTGCATAGTGGCCCTGTTTTCCGCAACTGACACATGGGATTTTCCCAGTTGGAGTCTGCTTACTTGGCTGAACTTTGGACAGCTCCACAGAGAGTGGTCTTCCTTTGAAGGAGGTCCCATGCAAAGCCTCAATTGCCTGCAGTGCATCCTCCTTGTTCTCCATGTGTACAAAGGCATAACCTTCACAAGAATACAACCTTATTATTATTGGGTCCCGCTAGTAAATGTTAAAATAGTGCAGAACCGTGTGGTATCATGCATGAGCACTAACACGCAGTTTAAATTAAGAGTAGCCAACCTCGCCCTGGAGAGCTTGTTTGTTTCATTGCATCTGCCTGTTATTTTCCAGTAACCCTAAGGATGGTTTAGATATTTTTGATTTAGGAATGCATTGATCTCAGTATCGGCTTTGATATTGGCATTTTCTGGCAGTTTAGGTATCAGTCTGATATTGATATTGTCTGTATAGTATTCTGTGTTATTGCTAAGTCCCACAAAGTTTTGGTACACTATAATTAAAGTGTTCTGAAGCTGTTCAGTGTTATGTACAGATGAATAATTCATTAAATTTAAGTTCACATCAATTCTTCTCTCCACTGCAGCTGTTTGGTATCCTCCATTTAGCATTCAAACTGCATCTTGCATTCGGTTACTCTCTTTTCAAGGGTGCACAATAATTGAGATTTAAAACTGGTAAAAGAATAGGATCAATACACTATTACACAGATATAATACACTATGCATCATCATCTCTTCTCTTTATGCTTTGAACTTTTCTATGAGGAGTGCTGTGACTCCGTTTCTTCAAGCGCATGATTCTGTGCACGGGATGCTCATTTGTGCTGCTCTGTATTTGGAGCCTTTCGTATTTTAATATTTTTGCAAAATTAAATAGTCTTACTTGTTATGTCCTATCTATCTATCATATGTTGCTGCCTTCATTACTAGGATATACATTCAAACGAAATGTCTTGTGAAACACTTTACCATATTTAGTCATATGCTTGCCAACTTTTATTTGTTCCCCACTTAATGTTTAGATTTTAAACAATTATTTTAGAAAAAAAAAACTGTGCTGATATCAAACTGGTAAGTTTTCAGAATTTTCGGTATCACAATGAATTGTTTCTGAACAAAATGGTATCAATGCATCCCTAGTTTGAGTAGAGCTATAGCTAAACTCTGCAGGACGGTAGCCCTCCAAGAGCAACGTAGGCTAGAGGCAGCGACTTCATACTCCCTTACCTTTCACTTTATCGCACTCCAAAACTTTGCCAAAGGTCTGAAACAGCTCCCGAAGATCTTCTGTGGTGCACATACTACTCAGATTACCCACAAACACCTTTGTCGAGTGGAGCGGGCGTCCTCGGGACTCCTCGACCACAAGGTTGCGTCCTTTGAACTCTCGGCCATTGAGCTCCCGGATAGCACGCTCAGCAGCGCCCTCTCCTTGCAGGTGTACAAAAGCAAACTGTCTTAGAACGCTGCAGCTAACCACCTGGCCGTATGACTCAAAGATGGCTGACAGTTCTTCTTGCGTGGTGTCCAGGGCCAGATTCCCTACGAAGAGCTTAACCGTGTGGCCCTTATCCATCGTGCTGAAATGTGGAAAAAACGTTACTTCAATAACTAACATATTAGACAATGACATATAAATGTGTATGTACATTTGGAAAAGTGAAGGTTACTCAATTCATGAGGCATGCAATACTTGCATATGGCAGAATATAGAGGTTAATCAGCCAGAGACTCAACCCGCCTTCAAGAACAATCCAATCAAGGACCAAAAGAGTTTCCCAAAAAGTACAAAAAAAAAAAAAAAGTCTGCACCCTTTCAAAAAGTAACAAGCAAATGCTTCAGTCACATGTTGACCATTTTCAATGCCAAGCTAACAAACTTTTTTCTTTTTCGAGAGTGTGCAGATTTTTTTTTTTTTTTTACAAATATACCAGTTGTCATAAGCACTTTGCATCAAGCAACTTACATTACCTAGCACTTTGTTTAGGTAATGTAAGTTCATCATTAAGGAATGTTGTCATTGTCCATGTACGTCCCTTTACAGGGAATTCTTCCTTAATGTAAAATGTGGCTGTACCAAGGTAAAATGATAGCATCAGATATTATTCTATCACAGCACTATACTCTTGTGATGTTTATTGGTGATTCAAGCAGTACCCGGGTACATGGCACCATGGTAATACTATGGTTCACAGACATGTGCCTGCCCAAAATAACAACGGTACCATTGTTTTTACTTTTCCCTTAGTTTCTCATCTCTCATTAAACTGGGGAGAGAAAATAATAGTAAATAAAAAACTGGCCTCTACTGAAAACAACATATTGTTTTTATTACAAGTTGTTACAAACAAAAAGCATATATTTTTCATAACAGTTTCTCAAACATACATATAACGCTTCACTAAACTTAGTCCTATCACATTAACAACTTAAACGCACAGAAAACTACGTAAAACACCAAGGAAACATGTATTGAGCGCAGAAATAATAAATTAGCTGCAGTCACAAAGCCTAGCAATCTGGTGACGCAGTGCACGCGGAGTAAACACGTTCACTTCCTCAATGTAGAGCTCGCGGACCGAGCACGCGAACAAACGATTGTAACTGTTTCGCTGTAACCCTGAAACCCGATTTAAACGCCGGCTCGGACGAATCGCGCGAGAAACGCTGCCTCGCTGCTCTCTTTATAGCGCGTTGGCTTCAAGGAGAAGAGTAGCGCGTGCCGAGTGATTTACTGAATGTAACATTTCTCACACCAGATGTTTACAAAACACCCCGGAACGCTTCCGCCATCGACACCATCAGTGTCCGCTGTGTAGTCGTACACATTAATAATATACATGTGCGCGTTTGCTATTCCTTGTTTCCAGCTGAAATCTCTAGATGACTCATTTTGTAGGGATTTTTTTAGGTGTCCCCGAGCTCTTGCCCCAAACCCTTTGCGTTTCTCTATAAATCACACCGCGGGCTCGTATTTATCATCCCGCTTTTCATCGGCCGTCGTTAACTACTGATCCTGTATGGTCAATTATGTAATGATTTAAAAAAATAATCATACAGAGAAGGGGAAAGAATCTTCCATCTTACCTAAGCGGTGCGGGGTTTCAAAATGGTCGGTCCACTTCCGTTCTTTAGAATCGCTCTCATTCTTCAGCAGCGAGGACTGAACGCGTGCTCATGCACACACACCCACGCGCACCGGGGACTGTGTGTGCATCTGCATTGCTAGTACACCGTGCATCATTTTCTTTTTAAACGGGAAACTTGACTCAAAGCTAATAGAGAGCTTGCAAAATGCTATAAATGCGCAACAGATCTTCAGTTGCTTTCTTGTTGAATTAATTTGATATGCATGCATTGCAAGCAGCTTTTTAGAAAGCCATATATAAATATGTGACCCTGGGCTAAAAAAAAGTCAATTTTCTGAAATTGAGAGTTATACTATACACCTGAAAGCGGGAAAATAAGCTTTCCACTGACGTATGGTTCATTAGGACAGGACAAAAGTTGGCCGAGACACAACTATTTGAAAATCTGAGCTATAAATCTTAATATTGACAACATGAATTAAGTTCTAACACATATTGTAAATTAAAAAAAAAGTTTTGATGTATTTACAGACATTTACAAAATATCTTAATGGAACATGATCTTCACTTAATATTCTTAAGGCATAAAGTAAAAAATGATAATTGTACATCTACGACCGGTTTTGTGCTCCAGCGTCATATATGGCCAGCTGTATGTTTATTTAGAGCCTTTTCAAAACTAGAGTGAGGTTTGTTTCATACACAGCATGGCTTTTTTAGTCCAAACAGACAACAAAAAAATCCCCAAATCCTATGATTTACATGACAAAGCTACGTAAATACAACACCGTACAATGAGAGTGTCACTTGATGTCTTTCTGTTTGTGGGAATATAAATAAACTGCTTACTTCGGTCGATGTTATTTTATTTTTGTAAAATATTTGTACAACAATAATTACAAATAATGCAAAAGTGACGTTGAAAGTAAGATGCTTTAGGTAACTGCTGAAGAGCCTGTGTATGAGAATGAGAGGTTCAGATTAATGGCAGGATGATATGTAATTAATATAATGAAGTTGTGAAGTGCTATATTTTTCGAAGCACTTTGTGAATCATTTGTAATATTGCATTACTTTCTGTTATATTATCCTTTGTAAATTACTCTTTTATCAATCACGGTATAATAATAACTAGGTTTTCGCCCCTAAATGAACATTTTCAAATTTTGAATTTAAGGCAGCAGCATGTAAAATCAGACATCATAAAGTATGACAGAATCACTAATAATCACTATATCCATTTACATATTTACACACGATTTCTGCGGCTCGGAATCTCATTCAGCACAACATGAGCGGTTCCTCCAGGACAGGCTGGTGTTTGGTCTCTTATCATTCACTCGTGTCCGTCTGCGGTCCTGGCAGGTCTCATCCTCACCCCGTTACAGATTGGCAGTCGGTGTGTCAGCGGCTTTGCGTCCTTCCCCAGCGATGGGCCGATCTCTCTCCTCCCACAGTGTCACACCATCACAGGCACAAATCTGTTTGGGGTTCTGAAACAAGCCGGCGCAGCGGGCGATGATTCCACAGGCCAACCTGAGAGAGGAGCGGGCGTTAAACACACACACACACACGGTCCACTGAAGCACATCAAACAGTGGCGAGAGCGGGCGAGCACTGAATGATGTTAAGCAGCTCAGTCTGTTGGTATTACACACACAAACACTCTACAAGAACAAGCCTGTCTATGTAATCTTTCGCCTGGATAAGAATGTCCTTCACCTCTCTCCAGAGTTTCCTGTTATTTTGGACAGCGGGTGATTCCCACGGCCCAGATCATCCTCCCCAGAATCCACCACCAGAGATCGACCAATCACATCCCACACCTGCACGAGGAGCACATGACATCACAGTGAGAAATCAAATACAGCATGTGACTCAGATCCAGTGTTGTTTTAATATGACTGCTACGCTTTTGTAGATTTAGGTTATATTTTTAATGCAAATATTGTTTGTGTGTGTGTATAAATAACAAACTTTATTTTTAGTTAGTTTTTTGTTTTCGTTATTATTATTACTATTTTTATGTGTATTTATTCTTTTTTTAAAAGTCATTTAGTTTTTATTAATTTTATCTATAAACCAGATTTTATTATGTTCTATTCGTTTTTCAGACTTTATTACAAGTATGAAAAGTCATGTTTTTATATGGTTTCGTTTTTTTATAATTACAAAATATAAAAAAGACCATTTCTGCAACGGCCTAAAAAATAAAACGGGTGATTGTGAGAAATAAACTCATAACTGTGAGATATAAAGTCCAACTGAATGAAAATCAAGCTCACAGTTCTGATATTGTAAGTTTACGTCACACATTTTGCAGAAAAGTTGTGAGATAAAAAGTTGCAATTACTTAATTTTTTTTTATGTGGTGGAAGAAGCAAGCTTGCAGGATAATAACCCTGCTCAGATCTGAGGCGTGACACTGAATGTAGTGACAGAGAGGTTAGTCAAAGTGTAATTAATTTAATAACAGAGGCTTTATATAATTACTGTACATCCAAACACTCCACCGTAGGGTTTATAGACGCACACCAGATGGCATTATTAGTAACGAGACAAACACGGCCTCACTACCTTGATCTGAGAGTCTTCTAACCGGAACGAAGCTCTACCATCAGGACCAGCCGTAATATTCCCCAGATCTCCTACATGCTAGAGACCAGACAGACACACACAATTACTCCAGACCACCTCCATCCTCTTCAGCCACAACACCTCATTTCACATATAAAGTCAATCTGTGTCAAAACAGAATCTATTTAACCCCTAAACCTTACCCCTAACAAAGTAAAGCTACATAAATGAATGAATAAATGTGATTTAATATTCTAAAGAATGCATTCCTTATTCACAAATATATATGTAAATACATTTAAATATATAAATTAAATGTGATATAAAATGATGTATTGTTCGTTCAACCAGAGTAAATTGCCTGAAAATGAGAAGTAAATAAATGAATTACTTGCATGTTTTATTAAGCAAATAAATAAACATTAATGCATTGAATAATAATAGCTATATTAATATATATAAATATATATATATCAATGTAATTCTTAACATTACATTACATTA
>JAUYWG010000040.1:1219419-1260115 GCA_034779775.1 Enteromius afrohamiltoni | reverse complement strand
CTAAAATATATGAAAGTCTAATGTTTATCAGTACATTACAGAAAATAATGAACTTTATCACAATATGCTAATTTTTGGAGAAGGACCTGTAAATATTAATAATATGAGAATATTTTACTATGTTTTTGATCAAATAAATAAAACCTCAGTGAATAGAGTTATTAATAATAGAGTTAACCAAAATTAAAACCAAAACATATGTAGACAAAAAAAATAATAAATAACAAAATTAAAATAATAAAAATGACCAAAACCTTACAAATTAAAATAGAAAAACTGTAAAAATAAAAATAAATCAAGTACATGTATATACACATACAATAATAATAAATAAATAAAATAAAGATGACAAAAAAACTTCAAAATTAAAACAAAATAAAAATAAAACAAATCAAAAGCATTAATAAAAACTGTAAAAGTATCTTATTGACACTAATTCATTGCAACTATTTTATACCAATCCTCAAACCCTTTAACTGTAGCGTATATAATATATATATATATATATATATATATATATGTATATTTTGCAAATCAATGATCAGTGCTGTCAAAGCTAATTGCATCCAAAATAATTTTTTGTGTACATAATATAAGTGTGTATACTGTGTATATTTATAATGTATATATAAATACAAACACATGCATTTATATATTTAAGAAAAATATGTCATGTTTATATATAAAATATATCACTATATAGCATAAGAATATAATTATATAAATGCATAAACATGTAAATGATTCAAATATACTGTGTGTATGTATTCATATATACATAATAAATATACACAGTATAATGTAAATAAAAATGTGCATTTTGGATTTTGGCACTAAAAAATATCTAATAATAATTCTAGACATGAATAAGAGCGTCTCACCAGCGTGTCAGTGTTGGTATGATGGATTAACCAGCCTTTCTTCAGCACTCCACTGTTTCTTCTCTTGCTGTGTTTGACTGATTGCACCACTCGCATCAGGGGAATATTACTGCTGAAGCACGGCCTGTCACACACACACACACACACACACAGAGGTTAACGCCTGAGCTCAGTCAGTGATCAGGATCAGGTGTGATGAGGTTTCTTACGCGACAGACGGCTGCAGAGGGGTGATGTCTACGGTCGGCAGGTCTTTATATCGCAGCTCTTCATACAGATCATTGAACGTGACCACTTTCATGTTCTCATCAGCCTCTGAAAATACAGTACACTCACTTTATGACTGTCTCTTTAAAATAACAACGTTATATCACGTAAAATCATATCTGTTAATATTTAACACTTGCATATCATTGCTCTTTTGTTGATAGTCCTCATTTTGGATAAAAGCATCTACTAAATAACTAAATGTTAATATTTTACAGTAACTACCATGTAGAAGTACACAACATAACCCTGGACCTTTTACCTCTTTTAAAATTAATTTTTAAAATATATTTATGCATTTCAATTTATTCTGAACTTCTATTTTCTGCTCAAGGCTGGATCAGAATTGTGATTAATTGTGAAATATCACTAGAGTTTAAAAAGAGCTGTTTTCTATTTGAATGTACTGTGAAATATAATTGATTGCTGTGATTTCAAAGCTGAATTTTCAGCAAAATTTACATAATATAATATAATATAAATATTATATCATTTATATATAATATAATATTAAATGGTAAACAAAGCCATAAACAAGCAACAAGGCAAAAAAGTAAAATGTAAATATTTAGTATATACTGTATAATGAAAATAAAATATTAGGATTATTACAACAATAAATATAAATAATAAACAAACAAATAAAAAAGCAATTAAGCATGAAAACATGGACAGTTAGATTTTTCTCTTTTGATTTTAGGTGAAATGTGACCTAGAATGCATACATGATCAAACTGACCTTCTCCGTTAGCTTTTTCCCCGTTACACTCAGGAGGAACCAGAGTCATACACCTGCGATGACAATTGTACTTACAGTCTGGAGAGAAACAGAGAGAGAGCAGGGAGTTATTATAAGAAGACTTAAAGGAGAAGTTATCAGTTTCTAAGAAACGCTGTTAAAAGTGCACCCAAACACCCTCCCAGCCAATCACCAGCGAGGGGGAGGGGCCTGGTTCATGAGTTTGGGGCGGAGCCCTCAAGACAGGGACCGTTTTTTGTTTGAATCATTATATCAGCAGTGTTTCTCAGAAGTCGTGTACTGCACCTTTAAAGGGTTAGCTCACCCAAAATGAAAATGAATTACTTCATTTCTCACCCTCATGTCTTTCCTAACACATAAGACCTTCGTTCATATCTTCAGACCACAAATTAAGATCTGTCCCTTCATAGACAGCCACGCAACTGAAATGATCCCAGATCCAGAAACGTAGTAAAAACAGTCCATGCTCATCAAGGGTCCAACCATAATTTTACAAAGCTATGAGAATACTTTCTGTGAGCAAAGAAAGCAAAAATAATGACTTCTCAAAAATTGTATGGTGTTACTTTTAATTATTTTTGTTATATTGTCATATATCGCTATGTATATATATATATATATAAAACACTATTATACCAGGGTAATGTTTATCTCACTTTAATATACCTATTATATTTTATTGTCATGATCTGCATTTATATCATATTATATCAAGCATCAAAAAAACAATATAGGTCTTATTGTCTGTGATTAAAAGAATAAACTAAAATGATTAAAATTAAATTAAAAATAATTGAGAATGTCTTGCGTGTTTCTGGAATACCCTCCAGTTGTGTTGCTCAGATTTCATCCAACAGATCTTAATTTGTGTTTAGAAGGGTTTGGAACAACATGAGGGTGAGTAATTCTCCTTTAATATGAACCTGGATGCTGGAGATGTTTTGAAAGAGATAGTTTGTGTCGTTTACCGGAGCACTGCATGCCCTGTCTGAAGAGGCCCTTGAGCAGCCGGAAGCAGTGCATGCAGACGGTGGGCTTGGTGTAGCTGTGGATGTGGAAGGTGTGAGGGACTCGAGGACGGGCCTCCTTCCCCTCTGACAGCCCCACGGACACCGGCACATCGGCCCAGGACGGCGGCCGCGAGCGAGACGGCTTCGACATGCTGATCTGAAGGACACGACGACACATTCAAAGCAAAAAACGCATTCTAGATCAGCTTCTTTGACTTGTTTTCAGACAAAATATTTTAAAATATTTGTCAAAAACGATTGTCTTGTTTTCAGAAAATAAAGTGAGTTTTTGCTTAAATAATCTTATTTCAAACAGAAAACAATATTATTTTGCTTCATTTTGACTGAACAATCTCTTTGAATGGAGAAACATCAAATTCTCCTGGAAATTAAGCTCGAAATGTAGAACGATTTGCACACTAAATTAGTTAGAACTACAAAAATGCATACAAAGTGTTTAAAAACTATAAATATGGCAGATAGACCGATGGACAGATAGAGGAAGTGGTTTGAGGGATAAATAAAAATATATATTTAATGTTATGCGTGTTATATTTCATCTGCAGCAACATTGTGAACTTTTATAATGAAACGTTTGGTCATTAGTTTTTAATTAGGTTTATCTCTATGCAATATGAAGAGAGTTCTCAGCATGTAGACCCGTGACTGACAGATCAACGTGCCTCTTATTTCTCTCCAATACAGTAGGAAATTAAATTCAATTAAATGTGGATTATATTAACTGTGATGATGATTGACAGGTCAGGTTATACAGTTACAGGACGCATGTAACTAAGCATCCATTAAACAGTTATGAGGACTAGTAGTAGCGCACACATCTTGGGTACTCTATAATGTTTGTTTGGGATGGTCACCTCCTCCAGGCTCCCGCCGGTGTGACTGGAGAGCGTCGGGGTCCGGGGCCGACCCGGAGGGAACAGAGACAGACTCGGGCCGCAGCGGCGATACACGCGAGAGCAGTCGTTGGGCAACTTAAACGCACAGCGCTTGTGGAAATCCAGACCGCAGCCTGCAGAGAGAAAGACAAACACTTCACCTTTCACACGTCTCCTGAAAAATCTCTGAAATGAAACGCACTGCGACAAAAGAAATAGACTACCAAAAAGCATAGAAACTTAAACTTAAAAAAAACTATAAATAACATATATTATATAACATAAACTTTGGATTACAACCAAATCTTGCCATATATATTGTGTAAGATATATATATATATTTATATTAAATATCAATATCTGTATATTTTAAGTTTTGCTGTCAAAAGATTAATTGTGATTAATCACATACAAAATAAAACTTTTTATTCTTTATATATATATATATATATATATATATACACACACACGCAGTATACCTTTTAAAATATTTAAATGCATTTAAATGTCTATGTTTATATACATATTAATTGATATTATATAAAAATATAATACATAAACATAACCTATGTTTCTGAAATATACGTGCATGTGTATTTCGATATACATAATAAATAAACAGTACACATATGGTGTAAACAAAAGCATTTGATAACTATTTTGTAAGGGATTGATCATTTGACAGAACTATTTATAAATACATTATAGCAGAAACATAGCATAATATAAATTAAATCAAATTAAATTAAATGTACATTTTCATGGAAGACTGAATTCTATTGCATTACGTGTTCAGTGCAGTTTCACATTCAAGTGTAACACAATGCCATAGAAACTAAGCAAATACAATTCTAATAAATATCAAAAAATATTTATAAAAAATAGAATAAAGTAGTCGTACCTTCACATTTTAGACCCTGTCGGACGAGTCCCCATAACATCTCACCGCAGTAGTGACAAAACGTAGGTGTTCGATACGAATGGACAACCAGAGAATGAGGACGGTACTTTGTCTCCGTCACTGAAGCTGTTCCTAGAGTCACCAACGTGATTGACAGCTGTTAACATCACCTGCAGTGATAAGAGTGTGTGTGTGTGTGTGTGTGTGTGTGTGGTAACTGACCTGTGAGCACCACCTCCACCAGGTCTCCGTTGTGTATGTCATGTTTTTCAGTGAGTCTCTGTAAGATCTGCTCTGTGTTCGGCTCATGTCTGAATAACAGCAGCTTCTCGCCGAGACCAACAACACTGCACTCCGGAGCCTTACAAACACACAGAGTAATTATTATAAAAAATGACAGAAAAGCACAACAAAATGTTGACATTATATGAAATATCATACTGCAACAAACGTAATACCAAACCACAGAAAGCAAGCAAAAAAAACCCCATATATATATATATATATATGAATATATATTTAAAAGCAATATAATTTATATTATATATATAACACATTAAATAAAAAAGTACTGTTCAATGGCATAATGCTAGGTAAAACAATCCATAAAAACATAAGAAAATGGTATTTAAATAATATTAACAATAAATGAATAATTATGAATAATATATTAATAATAATAAATATTAAATATGGTAAATGGATAAATGTGATCATAAAACAAAACAAAAAAAACTGTTAATGCAACAAAAATAATGCAAAAATAAATAAATAAATAAATAGAACAACAGAACAAGTTTGCTTAACACTTTGATTATAATATTTTGCTAAGTATCATTGCAAATAAATACCAAACATCAGGTGACTGAAACAAAGCAATGAACTAAATACTAAATTAATTAATTAAAAATTGATAATGCAACAAAAATAATGCAAAACATCAAGTCATAGAAACTAGGCAAAAATAAATAAATAAATAAATACACCAATAGCTTGGATAGTAAAGAATAAACAAGTACACTTCTACAACATCATTTATTTTCATTAAATGATACATTTTTAATGCATTTATGAACTTGTAAATTAAGTTGGTTTTAAGAGGTTGTGCTATATTTGTAAAAAAAAAAAAAAAAATCTAAAATTTAGCCCTGCTTGCCTCACACTGAGACACAAACTACCAAACACACCATGATTAGCCTTCCTCACGTCTGTTTTCTTCTATAGTGCATTTCTTATGATCACCTAATATAATGACTCACACAGATGGGCACAAACTCTACTTTAAGTTCAGTCTGAGTCAGAGGCTGCAGCTCTAATCATGATCAGCATCGTCAGATCATGATGGCACTGCAGCGTAACTCAAGCTGACGGCTCTTAACGTCAGTCATTCGCTTTTCAAATCCAGCGGATGTGAGTCAAACTGATACTCTCCTCAGTAACTCACACCTGATGCATGAAAGGTCTCTTGACTCTCAACATAAACAATGTAAAGTGAACTAAATGACCGGCAGCATTTTTAGCCAAAGACTACAAAACGCTTAAACAGTGGCAACATAAATAATAGAATCCTATGAAGTGCGTTTATTCCATTCCATATTCCAAATTCCATTTTTTGTGTGAATGTTTACATTTTTCTAGATTCTTAATGGTTAAATAAAATCTTATTCATCAAAATTAATTAAAATAATAAAATTGACAATTTATACAAAGTTGAACAAAATATAGCATTTTAAGGCTGGATCCCATTTCAATGGTTTTATTACATATCCATAATCAAAAACATGACTAATTAATTGATGTTAGATAATAAAAAATAATTTATTATTATTTTGTTTGTTTTTTTATTTCTTCTTTTAAGAAATCCTGTGTTGAGTATTACATTTTTTTCTTGTTAAATAATTTCTGTTAAATAATGTTTTGAGTTATTCATGTATGCGTGTATAAAATGAAACCGTGTGTCTGCACAGAGACACGCAGAACATGCAGGACGCATATTTAAATGGTATTTATGTCTGCGTTTTCTACATCACAGAAATCATTGGACCCTACAATTGTTTACATAGGCCTACCTAAACAAATGATAATTGAGTAAACGTAAAACCAGGCAACACATATTTATTCAGCTTGTATAAATGTATATAAAAAAAAGATCCATAAATCTCAATAAATTTCAATAAATGGACACTTATGATTGTTTCTGAGGTCCAGTGTCACATTATTAAACACTGATTGTTTGATGTGAATCAGAACTCTATACGCTATCAATGATAGCACTAAAAATGCATGTGGGGTTACAGTATCCCAGATAGCACATGTATGTCTGCAAGACGTCTGTTAAAGGTCTCTTGGTCTGGAAAGCATCTGCTGTCTGCAAACGTCTGGCAGACGTCTTTCAGATGTCAGTTTTACATGCATTCTAAATCATAAACATCTAATAGAGGTCTATTTGACATCTAAAAAGAGACATCCAATAGACGTATTGCAGATGAGCAAACAACCTAAATAATATGTCTTGCAGATGTAAATCCAGACGTCAAATAGACGTCTCCTAGATGTATGTATGCTATCAGGGATTGTTCTTTAAAATGCGAGCAATTAACAAAAACCAACAACCTGTTTTCAGTTTTAATGCCATACTTTAAAAACCACAACATTTTACCATCACAGTAATTACTTCATAAGCTCATGCTTCTACCACAGTACCTTTGTAAATTAGGACTTCCTCTTCCACATCAGCTTCAAACAAATTCGACTTCCTGTTAGAGAGGAACTCTCAGCAAACAAGCTGTCTCTCAACTTACATGCAGGACAAACAGGTAAAAGTGTGAAACTGAAAGCAGATCTAAAAGAAAAAAATTAACCGGTTTCTGCATGATACATTATCGATAAGGGTTGAGGGTGTCAAACCCACTTGAAAGGTCTGAAAGCTTGAGACGAACATAAACACATAAAGCAGCATTTCCGCTCCACCGGTCGCTCGCGGGTTGGTCAGGGTGTCACTATGTTGTGGCGCTTCCCAGGTGTGAGGTGTTGCCCTCGTTTTTAGATCACTGGAGCTTCTGGAAACACTCAGAATGAAGCCTCTCGAGATATGGGATGGGATACGCTTCACATCTCGCGCTACCGCGTGTTTACCTGCACAAGAGTCGCTCACGAGCTGCGCATGCGCAAGATGCTTCTTCGCTGACATTTCTGAGTTTCGATTCCTCAAATGGATCATAGGTAGACATCAGCTCACCCGGCAATGGGTTTGTTTTCTATTTGATAAGGCATAGGCTATCTTCCTTGATAGCACACATACATCTAGGAGACATCTATTTGACGTCTGCAAGACATCATTTAGGTTGTTTGCTCATCTGCACTACGTCTATTGGACGTCTCCTTTTAGATGTCAAATAGACCTCTATTAGATGTATTTAAGATGTTTATGTTTTAGAATGCATGTAAAACTGACATCTGAAAGACGTCTGCCAGACTTCCAGATCAAGAGCTCTTTAACAGGCAGACGAACTTGTGCTATCTGGGTAGTTATTTTAATGTGAGAAACCGATGGAATCGATTTAGTGTATGTGAGAACTGTCTGAGTGAACTGAACTGATTGCGAACACTTTGACCGAATAATCTAATTTAATCAAAAGTGATTTGCGATTCATGAATCTCGACTGGCCTGATTCTTAACAGCTGATTAAAAACATAAGACTGTGGTGATATATCATCAGGGAAAAATGATTACAAGTTTTAGTTTTTTCCCTCAATATTGAGATTTATACATCATCTGAAATTTATATTTAAAAACACCATTAATGTGTGGTTTATTAGGATAGGGTAATCTATGGCCGAGATACAACAATTTGAAAATCTGTAATCTGAGGGTGAAAAACATCCCCTTTAAAGTTGTCCAAATAAAGTACTCAATATCCTAATGATTTTTTGCATAAAATAAAAAAAAAAACTATTGTTACAAATATGTCTGTGCTATGACACTATCTTTGTGCTCCAGGGTCACAAATGGTATTAGGTTTTATGTGACACCAGTCACGCCACACCTTTACGGGAAAGTCTTCCTGGAAGACAAAACAAGGCTTTCCTCTGCTTACCACTGGATATTTGCATTAGTATGCGTTCAGTAGGCAAATTTCAGTACACTGTTTTTTATGATGCACACTTTGTACAGGAAAGCAGATGAACCCTGAATATGAATGCAGTGCAACTACAATTGTCCCAAACACAACACTTTTTTCTGTATTGCGCTCATATTCCAGCCTCATCTGCTTGCCTGTATAAAGTACACAAATAATATCATCCACTCTGAATGTGCGAGACTTTCAATACTTTAATACGTATTGGTAAAAAAGAATAACAAACTATTTGCGCTACAAACCAGTGTGTTAATGTTTATGACGTTGCATTAAAATAACATGATAACATGCAATATCAAGCAGCATTAGGGACTGTATTTGTACAACTGCACTACTGTGAGTTCCCTAAACAGCATCTGCCAAAATGTGCAATTTACAACCAGAGCACACCAGACACAACTGAATCCCATAATGCAATGCACTTGCCTTGAGTTTACATATGCAACAAACTGCTAGCGATAAATAAACCGATAAAAGCATGATCTAAGATGCTTTTATACAATCAAAAATGGAAGGAAGTGCCACACATATTACCGTTTTCATATAACCACATGTCTGAGATAAGTTATCAGTACATAAATGTACTAGTAATATTTATTGTTGCATATGACTTATGAATATCTGGCCTTATAAGGTACGCAGTAAGCATATGTGCGTACGTGCATGTCTCCAATGCATATGAATGATGTTAGGTGAAATTCATGTGTGTGTGTACATGGGAGTGTTTACAGTGAAGGTCAGTGTGTGTGTGTGTGTGTGTGTGAGATGATCCTGTCCCACCACAGTGGAAATGGCACCATAAGAAGGTCAAGCTGAGAAAAAGGTGTGTTTGTGTGATTGTGCACGTTAGGGGAAGAGTCTGTGGTTGGAAAGTTACATGCACATACTGTGAACCACAGCGGACAAACAGAGAGGCGGCTGGAGGGCTGCGATACTGGTGAGTGTGTGTGAATGTCTTAGTAGTACCTAATTCAGTAGCATCTTCACACGCATTCTCTTTAACTTCCCCTGCTTTCACAAAAAACAATGAGGTGTGACTTCTTCAAATTAATTTTAAATGAAAAACTGTGCACAAAGGACAAAAGCCTAAGATCAAAAGCCGCACTGCTGTTGATCATACCCACTGCTGTGCATAGCAACAGCCTAGCAACAACCTAAAAACCATGATCACAGTCATTATTCAGATGTAAAAATGAACAATGTTTTTTATTTTTACGCACTATAAGGCAGAAGATGCAGTGCATTGTGTGTCCTGCTAAGGTTCCCGCGAGACAATAGTCCAGTCAGCTGTTTGTCGCAGTGGTTTGGATCATCTTGACCTTTTGACTGCGGAAAGCAGCCTTCATTGAAGTCATTGTCAGTAATGCTATCGGAGTGGGCGTTTGACTGACACTGCATGAATGTGTGAATACGTACAGGAAAAGCGGAAGAAAAATTTGTAAATTCTGTCATCATTTATCCAAACTGTTAAATTTAAATAGAAATCGATATAAAACATAGCTCTGATTCACATGCATTTAAACACGGAGAATCAGTACTTGTTGCACCAGATTTGGCGTTTCTGTGTTTTGACGCATCATATTTCTGATTGCTATTGTCAACATTTAATGCTACTGTATGTAGCGTCTTGCATTATAATCAGTGCTGGGTAGTAACCTATTACGTTACAGATGACAAGATTAGGAGAAAATTACATTGAAGAATTCTCATAATCAGATTGCATTTACTTTTTTTATAGATTACATGATTACACACTATTCAAAACACCAAGACTTTTGGCATGTAACGTCATTGTCATGTTAATATTGTTAATGCAGGGACTCCCATGCTTGGCAGCTAAAACCATTTGATATCAAATGAAACCTCTCTGAAGAAGTTAATATTTCACAACTGGCATATTGACAACATGCAATAACTTTGGTACCGCTTTATTTTACAGGCCTGTTAGTCATGCACATGCTATGTACTTATTATAGTAATTACCACAGCTAGGTAAAAACTAAGCACTAAACCTAATCCTACCCCATGTAGTTACTTTATATTACCAGGTCTTTCTTGGGCTTTCTTTACTTACAGTATAAGTAAAGTAAACATACTGTAAAATAAAGTGCAAATCGCATATCGACAGTTTTCTGATTTTGGTCAAAAATCACGTTGACATGCAGGTAAACAAATCAAATATTTCTATTTTTAGTGTTCAACTTTTAAAGTTACTTTTATGTTACAATCATATACATTTATCTATTAGCTCACAAACACACCCAAAAGTAAAAAACGTGAAATTTAATTCGATATAATCTACAATTTTCATCATGTAATCTGTAATTGATTACATTTGCAAGTAATCTACCCAGCACTGATTATAACGCACAAACTCCTTTGATGCTGCTTTTTCAGCTTGACCGGCCTATTCGCTCAAACGTAGGAGGGATGTTTTATTATAAATCTCTCTTTAATGCTTCAACATCACAAACCCAATAAGAAGTTCTCCTTAAGAAAGTGATAAGTTCTGCAGTACCTTTCTCTCAATGATTTCAGCTGCGAGATTCTTTGCCTGTTGGAAGCTGAGGTGTCCCTCAGGGATCTGTACATCCTCTTTGAGGAGCCCGATCTGAAAGTAGACTCGTATGGGCCCCTGTGTGGAGGACTCAGGCCCCATGGACAGCAGAGAGAAGGCGCCTGAGAGAAAGAGAAGAGTTAACACAGATCAAACGGCGCTCCTTCAGATGTTTTGCCACAGCTTACCTGCAGCCGTCTTGGCGTTTCTTTAAGTCCTTTATAGCAATACTGCCACAATCGCCCCACTTATTGTTTATTGTTATGTATATATCATCATCAGAAAGTCTATAAAAGCTTTTGGTGTTTGAAGGAAAGGCCCCCAAAGGCTTATTCAAGTGCAACTGAAACTAGCATTAACCTGCCTAAGATTAACTTAAAGATTAATGCTTAATATAGTCAAGCTCGAAAGAGGAACTTACCCGAGACATAACTGCTGATGTCAAGGCTTTTTGGGCGGTGGTTTGAGTTGGCTGCCATTTTCTTCACATTGGTGAGTTGTAACTAGCACATTTCGCAGCCCCGTTTTAGACGCTGCTGCTGCTGCTCTGGTTTCCTTGTGCGAAAGCTTCAGCCGACAAACGACAGGCAGCTGAGACAGGAAGTTGACACTCAAACTTCAGTGTTTCTGTGTGTGACATGAGTGGGTCTGACGAGCTGCCCACCAAACACTTCTGACCTTATCTGATGAACTTTCAAAACTGGCGGAAACTCAAGGCAAATATGGCAACAACTGAAGAACTAATAGCTTTTAAACAATTAGGGTGCTTTCTTGTCTTGATAGGCATGAAGAAGATAGACAGACAGACAAACAAACAGATAGATAGACACAGACAGACAGAAAGATAGACATAGACAGACAGACAGACAGACAGATAGATAGACAGACAAACAAACAGATAGATAGACACAGACAGACAGAAAGATAGACATAGACAGACAGACAGACAGACAGATAGATAGACAGACAGACAGACAGACACAGATAGATAGATAGATAGACACAGATAGATAGATAGATAGACACAGATAGACAGACAGACAGATAGATACAGACAGAGAGAGATAGAAAGATAGACAGACAGATATAGATACAGACATAAAGATGACAGACAGACATTGATATAGATAAAGATGACATAGACAGAAAGATAGACAGACAGATAGATAGACAGACAGACACAGATAGATAAAGACAGAGAGATAGACACAGATAGACAGACAGATATAGATAGACAGACATAGACAGATAGATAGACAGACAGACATAGATAGATAGACAGATACAGACAGACAGACAGATAAATAGATAGACAGACAAAGATGACAGATAGACAGACAGATAAATAGATTTCTAGCTCATATAATAATGACACATACAAACATTATTTTGGTTTGAAAAGCAGAGTTTATTCCGAACCTTTTATTAAAACATACAGGAGGTTGGCCCCGTTCACAAGTGAAACATCATCTCTGAGGAAGGACTACATTCTGCAGAGCTGCTAGACGTGTCCCTTCACAGCTGATCTGGGGATGCCGGGCTGCTTCTAACGACGCTATGCTTTTTGAGCAAGACAGGGGGCGCTGTTCTGAGATCAGTGCAGAAGGGCAGCACAGTCTAACCGCTGAGACGCACGTTAATAACGGTCGTGTGGTGAGAGGAAGGCATCACAAATCATCAGAAAACATGACAAACAAGACAGTCAAAGGTGGGTCACATTCAGAAGTGATGTAAACACAGCATTATTACAAACTACACACCTGTATGTGCAAGCATGAGGCGGATACACAAGTGTGTGTGTGTGTGTGTGTGGTCGTGAGTCAAAAATTCAGTATTGTACAATCAATAGTGACATTCATATCTATCGCTCTGACACTCTGTATCAACTTTTCCAAAAACGTCCCTCTCTTCACTCGAGCACTTTCTAGAACCCTTCTTTTTATTCAGCTTCACGTAATCATTAGCATGAACACATTGGCCACTTTTTGCAATACATTCTGTTTGAGAAAATCTCTTGTGTCATATTTCACCGCAAAACAGTAAACAATTCCAAAGTTGGAGAATTATATAGAATTAAGAGTATTTTATGGAAAATTGTGCATAATAAAGACGTTTAGCATTGTGGCATTATTAACAATTAAGTACATTTAAACCCCTAAATTCTTAACAGTGTAAAAATGTAAATTACTGCACAATGTCATCAATTTTAGTTTGGGATTTTAGAGAGAGGGGCGTATACACACATACAAACACATACTATTAGAAATCAGAGGAAAAATGTGCTTAACTAGTAATGTGACACAACAAACAACAACTCTTTCTTGAAAATATGATTGCATATGATTTGAGGTGAAATATGACTGATCTATTTATGAGATTCGCCCATTTGTGTGGAATGGTTTCCAAAGCTAGTGTCATCTGCACATTCAGCGATCACTCGCCTCTGATGAAAACAAGAAAAATCATCAATAAACCCAAAATCAAACACACACATCCTTAATCAATGCAAAAAAAGGGGGAAATGGAGTCACATAGAGGTGCAAACGTTTACATACAAGTACACCAAGACATTTGGTGTTACTGTTAGGATATGCAATTCATAAACATGAATAGAGATAAAACTAAAAAAACAATAGGATTTGTCTTTTTTAGCCACATCTTTATATTCTAGTGGCTGGAAAATCATATAAAATGAAAAACACGTCACATTTTAAACTGATGGAAAATTCCAGTTATACAAGTTTTGCCTTTTCCACCGATCTTTTGACAGACCGAGCGGAAGTTTGACTTTCTTATAGATAAAATGACTGAGCGTTCGGAATCTATATTGGCTAATAAATAAGAGCTCCAGCTCAAATCAGCTTTAAATCGTAAAGCAGAAATCCTTCATTGTACCGTTTAACAGGATTTCCAGTCGCCTCAGGACAGATATGCAGCTACAGTGTAAACGAAATACTTGTGCGCTAATTTCGCAAAACGAAAAGACCTTAAATAATTTAAATCATTATATACATCAAAGTCAGAAGGCAAAAGTGAGGTCGTACCAGTCAGTGCTCCCGAACTCCTCCACTAACGCTCATATTTTTCGTAAGTGCATTCGCAGTAGTTTTTCACCGTTTCAACTTGGTGAGGTGGTTTCGTGGAAGTTGTTAGCATTCACAGCGTCTGTGCATCTACTATATATGAACTCTATGTTGTCTAAATGGCAAACATATGCATTGATAACTTGATCGTTGTATGCTAAACTATGCGATTTTGACACCATGCTATGATGTCATTTCACCACTGCATGTCTGTGGTCTAGCGTGATAGCGTGCGATTGATCTCGCTAATGGCGAAGCAGATGAAGCCCAGAATTGGCAAGCGATGCGAAACTAAAAAAACATGTTTTTGCTTTTAAGATATTTTTTCTTAGGAAAACGTTTGGAATAAGGATCTTTTAATGACGATTTTGATTCAAGTAGGTAGCAAACAGCCTCTCCGTTTGGTTCCTTTTCCATGTCCAGGCGTCGTTTCTAACTGATCAGAGAGCTGCGTCTGGTCAGGTCCACATTACTAGCGCTCAGTCCTCTGGACTCTGACAGGCCGCTGTTAGATTCCTAAAGACACACAATCACATTAAATTTTTTCTCATGCTGTTGAAATACACAATGTCATGGAAAATGAGGGAAAAACAACCTCAAACTAGATTTAAAATAAGCATAACATGAAAGCCTTAAAGCAATAGGAAAAGTCTGTCACCACTTAGTCACCCTCAAGTAGTTCCAAACATGTATGAATTAGACAATGGTGACCCAAAACAGCCTGGTTACAAACTTTCGTCAAAATATCTAACTTTGTGGTCAGCAAAAACAAAGCGATTCATACAGGTTTGGACTTATTTGTGGATAAGTAATTTATTTTTTGGTGAACTACTCCTTTAAGATCCTTGCACACAGAGTCAGAAATATTACAAGGTTAAAAGTAGTATTTTAAAAATTACACGGTATTTAACAGGGAGCCAGTGCAAATTTTGTAAAACAGGAGCGATGTGTTGGGAACTAGGAGTTTTTGATATAACCCGAGCAGCAGCATTTTGTACTAGCTGTAATTTATGGAGTACTTTTGAAGGGAGCCCATGAAATAAAGCATTGCAATAATCAATTCTAGATGTAACAAGAGCACGCACAAAAATAGCTGTACTCTTCGTTGAAAGGGCGGGATGCAAACCGTTAATATTCCTAATATGGAAGAATGCAGAACACTATTAATATGGGCTTCGAATGACATGTGTTTGATCAAAAATTACTCCCAGGCTTTTGACCTGGGTGGATAGAGGAACATTAAAATTGTCAATTAAAATAGAGGAAATGTTTCCCTGTCCTAGTATTGATTTTGTACCCACAAGAAGAATTTCAATTTTACTATTATTCAGCTTGAGAAAATTCCTTGAAAACCAAACCTTTAACTCTTCAAGGCACTCAACCAGAGCAGAAGGGAGAGACATCATGGAAGGTTTAGAGGAGAGATAGAGTTGGTTATCGTCTGCATAACAGTGAAATTGAATTTCACTAAAAATGCTCCCTACTGGAAGAAGACAGATAAGAAATAGGAGAGGTCCAAGCACAGAGCCCAGGGGGACACCAGTGACAACTGGAGAAGTGGTTGATTGGAACTGATTAAGTTGTACAAATTGTGTGTGCGATCTCAAAAATAGGAGTGAAACCAGGAAAGGGCTGTACCAGTAATACCATTAGATGTCAATCTGTGCAACACACAACAGTAACAGTGTGTGAGACAGTATCAAAAGCAGTGCTAAGATCAAGGAGTATAAGAATCGATAAAAGTCCAGAATCAGCAGCTAATAGCAAGTCATTTGATATCTTTACAAGTGCGGTGTTCACACTATGTTGAGAACGAAACCCAGATTGGAACGTTTCGCAAAGGCTATTACTGGAAAGATATCACAAAGCTGGGAAGTAACAATCCTTTCAAGAGTTTTAGCAAAAAACGGCAAATTTGAAATAGGACGATAATTGTCGAATTTACTTGAGTCGAGCCCTGGTTTCTTAAGGACTGGATTTAGCACTGCAGTTTTAAAACCAATGGGAGCAATACCAGAAAGAAGTGATGCATGCATGATGTCTATAATTAAGGAAGATAGGAAAGGTAAACCAGCTTTAACTAGGTGGGTCGGTAGGGGGTCCAGTTGACATGTAACAGATTTGGATTTTTGTATAATGTAACAAACTTCTTCCTCAGTTGGTAGTGTAAAAGTAGGAAAGGTATAAACAGCCCTTAGCATTGGACCAGAGGAAATATTGAGATCAGAGCTAGGTGGTAAATGATTAACACAATGTGAGTTCATATTAATTTTTCAACATGTGAAAATGTCGGATGAAAATTTCAGACTCCGTAGGAAGTGGCCTTTAATGCTTAATGTTTATAATCTTACTGTGAAAAATTAATTTATCCATGTCATTTGAAATCTCGTTACAGTACATTGATTTAAAAATAAATAAATAAATAAAAATTATTTACAATTAAGAATTTCCTATGTGCATATATTTTGTAATTAATTTCAGGCATCCTTCACAACTCAAGAAAAAAACAACTGTATTTTGCTGATTTCACATTATTATTATACACACCTGTGAGGTTTCTTCTGCGCTCTTGTTGAGGAAGTTTAAGGAGCTCGCCCTCTTCATCCTTTTGAACAAAACAAGCAGTTAGATCATCATGTCTAATCAGTTGGTTTAATCCGAGGGGGTTGTGCTGGACTCTCACCCGGGGTTGCGTGGCTCCTGAGGGCCGCTGCCCTGCAGCTTCTTCACCAGCATCTCACTGCTGCGCCGCAGCGCTTCACGAAGCTTCCCGAACGAGCCGCTCCTGCGCAGGCCGCCGTTACCATCCTGTGCCCAGAATACACAACTTCAGATGTGCATTTAAACACAACATCAGCCAAAAATGATAGACAAATTAGATTTATTTATGTTATATTTTTAAAGTCTCTTCTCTTCACCAGGGCTGCATTCATTTGATAAAAAATATTTTAAAAAATGCTAAATGTCATTACAATTTAAATAACGGTTTTCTATTTTAATATATTTTAAAATATAATTTATTTGTGAGAGGCATAACTGTTTTTTCAGCATCTTTACTCCAGTCTTCTGTGTCACGTGATCCTTCAGAAATCAGTATAATATTCTTATTTAAAATATTTCTGATTATTATCAATGTTGAAAATGGTTGAAAGCAGATCAACATTTCAAAGTGATTTCTGAAGATCATGTGACACTGAAGACTGGAGAAATGATGCTGAAAATTCAGCTTTGATCACAGAAATAAAGGAAAGCACAAAGAAAACAGTTCATTTAATTTGTAATAATAGTTCATAATATTAGGGTTTTTGCAGTATTTTTAATTAAATAAATGGAGCCTTGGTGAGCAGAAGAGAACAAAAAACAATGGCTCTGTGGGCTCCACTGACTCCACTCCACTCGGCTTCATCTCCATCACAGTCTCCTCGGGGGCCTCCGGGGCCGTTTACTCCATCCCGACTCTGACGTCTGTCTCCTCCAGCACAACCTCCATCCTTCAGAAGCTCCACCACCTTACTCTGATTAATAGCATCGATGCCCTGACAGACACAAGAGCCGATTTCAAGAGCTTTCACGCTGTTATTTCTCTTCTGTTAATTATATTTATATTAGTTGTAAGTCAATTCAAATAAAGAATGAAAGGTAAAAGAAGTAGAATATAGAAGTTAGTGAGGTTTTCTTAAAGTTCTCTTCCTGTATGAGTCATCTGCACAGGAAGTCAAGCTCAAGTTTTGTAGGTCGAGAGTCAGGTGGAAAATGCGGCTCGTACCTGCTTGCGGTTTTTCGTGGCACACTCCTCCAGCGTCTCGGCGGCCTCCAGTTTGCCTTGCCGGCGGTACAGAGCACCCAGACTCTTCAGCGTGGTGTTAACAGTGGGGCTGCTTCAGAGAAGCGGACAGAAAATCCTGAAAAGTCCTTCACACTTTGATACCCATAATCCCCTGGGGCACACCTGCACACTCACCTGTCCACTTTGCAGGCTTTGTACCAGCTGCCGTATTCACCGTATGGACCTGAGTCCTTCCTATTACCCTGGAAATGAGCATCAGATTAAACACAACAGATTAAAATATGAAATTAGATTAAAATAATTTATTAGGAAAAAAAATAAAGAAAAATTGTATTGAAGAAATACATTTCATATTTTGTTTAGTAAAACAATGTCATAAAGCTTAAATAAAATTGTGTATTAACATACATCATATATAATATTCAGAAAATATGCACATTATTGGTTGAGCTTGGTAAGATTTTTTAATGTGCTTGAAAATAGTATTTTATCACACTAAGGCTGCATTTATTTTGTCAAAAATACAGTTAAAAAAAAAAAAGAACATGTTGTAAAATATAATGTATTCCTGTATCAAACCAAAACATCACATTTTTTAATTTAAAATAAAATCTACATGTAAATGCATTCATACAAATATTTATATTTAAACATTTATTTTATTTAAATTATTATAAATAAATAAATAAATATAATACCTTGCTTTCTTCTCTTTCCTCTGCATGCATCCAGATTGGTTTGTTATCATCTGAGGAATAACAAAATATTGTTGTGATAAATTCAATATCATTACTTTTTTGTAGTGACTTTCCGTGCGTGTCATCAGACAGCAGACTAGTGGCTAGTCTTCTTTTAACTATAATTAGCGTGCTGAAGCTTTCAGAAAGAGCAGGTGGATTCAGATGGATCACAATCCTGTAAGCGTCTGATTGGCTTAAAAGGCTGTGATGGATTAGATAAAATCTCTGAAAGACCAAACACCTCACCAAATCATCCTGACAAAAACTGATCATGAATTAAAAAACGTGGCCATTCTTAGCCAAACACAACATTTTTCAATAAAAAAGAAACTGTCACAAACTGAGCAAGCTCATCTGAATATATGATTAGTGTAATGATCAATACACACTGTTGACGGATCCAAACTCTTTCTCATGTGCGCGGGTCAGGATCTCCTTGTAAAGCGTCTCTGCGTCTTTGAATTTGCCTTGTTTCAGGTAACATGTGGCCTGTGGAGGAAACACAACCAGATCAAGCAGCATCAGACAGAACAAGGCTCTCGAGTTCAGATCCAAACGTTCACCCGGAGGGCTTGTTCCTTGTTCGCCCCTTTAATACACTGGGCTAAAATAAGGGTCACCCATATTCTTCATGAATTATGAAATATGATCACTTTTTTGTTGTTATTTTTTAAAAACAATGGATAAAAATATGACGATTTCAGATATTAAATAAAACAGTTAAAAAATATAAAAGCTAGGAGAAAAATAAGATAAATAATAAGATATTTTATTTATTAACATTTAAAAAATAAGACGCATTGCTTGTTTAACACATAAAGCACTAATAGATAAATAAATAATATTTACTAAATATACATTCAACAGAAATATTGAGTTCAAATATAGGATTTCTGACTTGTTTTCTTTTTTTGTATTTCTGAATGTATGCACCTAATATTTTGAATTAATAGTGCCCCAATTACTCAAAAAAAAAAAAAAAAAAAAAAAGTATTTTTTCACTCATAAAAAAACTAGATTAAATGCAAAATTTGGCCATTTTTGGCCAGAGACAGCAAATTAAGTACAGGATGTTTAGCACAGAGGAAGAGTTGTTGAGTGGATCTGGCCTCACCAGGTTGTTTTTGGTCTTGGCCACATTAGGGTCATCTGCGCCCAGTTTGTTCTCATAGATCTCGAGCGCCCTGCGGTAATAATATTCCACTTCCTCATACTTGCCCTGATTCTGACACAACAGGGCCAGATTATTGAGCTGCTTCGCTACGTCAGGGTGGAATTTACCCAGAACCTGCAAACACACATACACACGTGACCTCGGATCTCAAAACCAGTCATAAGAGTATGTTTTTATGAAAATAAGCTTTCCGCTGATGTATAAGGTTTGTTAGGATAGGACAGGACAAAAAAAAACAAAACAAAAAAACACTAATTTGTCTGAACCACAACTATTTGAAAAACTGAAATCTGAAAAATATTGATAAAATCATCTTTAAAGTTGTCTAAATGAATAAGTGACCCTGGAGCACAAAACCTTCTTAAGAAGTGCGGTTTATTTGTAGCAATAGACGAAAATACAATGTACGAGTCAAAATGATCAGTTTTTTTATTTTATGCCAAAAATCATTACGGTATTAAGAAATGATCATGTTTTATGAAGGCATTAATACACCACAACTTCATTTCTGATTAGTAATATGCATTGCTAAGAACTCTCAGACTCATGATCTTCAGATAGCTGTATCTCAATCAAATATTGTGCTAAATAAAAAATGTGACCCTTATGACTGGTTTTGTGGTCCAGGGTCTAATTAAACTAATCATAATTAACTTTTAATATATTTACAGTAGGACATTTAGAACATATTTTCATGGAACATGATCTTAAAGATTTTTGCTCCCATATTGTTGGCTATTGCTACAAATGAACCTGGTTTCTATAGGTTTATACTGTAAACATATCTAATATATATATATTGATATCTCAACACCAGCTACACTACAGCATCATCAGCTGGGTGCAGATCATCTGTTTGACAGACCTTCTCCCGGATCTCCAGCGCTCTCTTGCAGAGCGGCTCGGCCTCCTTGTGTTTCCCTCGTTTGCCGTACAGCACGGCCAGGTTATTGAGGGTCGCGGCCACGGCGGGGTGATCTTTCCCCAGAGTCTTCTCTCTGATGGCCAGAGCGTCGTTCAGCAGGTGGGCCGCCTCTTTATACTTGTTCTGATCCCTGGAACAAGATGCGGAAATCAGGTTGCAGTAGCCACACACGACAGTTTCTTGTAATGCATATTCAGCTGAAATCATCGAGTAAAAACGATGCAATTAGCACTTCTCTCTCATCTTCCATCTGTCTGTTTCATGATCAACTGCAACAGGTGAATATATCATTGGAACTTTTATAGGAGTGGTGATTATTAAATAAACTACGTTTGGCTATTGGCTAAATTACATTTCAATTTGTTTAGAAAAGCAGGCTGGTCTCTGACCTGTAAACCAGGGCGAGGATGTTGAGCATGGTGGCCACGTCTGGGTGGTCGTGTCCGGAGGTTTTCTCCAGGTCCTCCAGAGCCTGTTTGCAGAGCGGCACGGCCACCTCGTAGCGGCCCTGAGAGGCGTACTGGATCACCAGGTTATGAAGCGTTCTCAGACGGGCCGGGATCTCGTAGCCTCCCTGCTGCGCCGCCGCTTCACCGCTGGGCTGAGCTGCAGAGACGCGTCACAAAGAGAGGCATTTTAAAGGCATTTTGCATTTTAAAACTATATACATATACATATATATATATGGAAAATTTTTAATTTTGATTAATCATTTGACAGCACTATCAGCATGTGCATCAAATTGCATCCTCTGAATAAAATTGAGATGTTTTTCCTTCATATTCTCACCATACCAGATTATACGAGCCATAAATGCCTGGATTGGATACGATACCAAACGAAAAACACACAAAATATTAAGATTTCGACTAAAGAAAACAAATCATGACTATGGAGTATGTTAGGCACATTTGTCTCTCACCTGGTCCCTGGTCATCGTCGTTTGGAAACAGGTCATCTAGATTGTCCTTCTCCTTCTCCCCGGCCTTCTCCTCGGAGGGCGAGGTGTCCTCGTCCAGCTTGCGGATCTGGTTCATGAACTCCAGGTGTTTCTTCTCTTCCTCCAGCTGTGCAACGCTCTGCTCACTCTTCTGCAGCTTGTGCTGGGTGCTGGCCAGCTCATCCCGCAGCCACTGGTTCTCCTGACAGAGACGACGCACCTGAGCTCGCAGCTTCTGCTTCTCTGACTCCACCGCGCTCAGGTGACCTGACAGAGCGATGATCACCTGAGGGCAGACCGGCACATACAAAGGTCAAACTTACACCGGTGCTTCCCAACCCTCATCCTGGAGGCACCCTTACACTGCACGTTGTATCCTTAAACACATCTGATTTAGGTCAGCTCATTAGGAGAGACATGAAACTGGGGTATCAGAGAAAGGAGAAATACAAAAAATGTGCAGCATTGGAGTCCCTCTGGGACCAGTGTTGGGACCCTCCGACTTACACAACTGCCTGAGATCGGCTTGTATAAATGCATCCGTTAGAAATTAATTCTTTTATTCAGCAAGGATGCATTAATGTGATCAAAAGTGACAGTAAAAATACTAGTTATAATATTAAAGATGGGTTATTTCAAAGAAATTAAATCTAGACAACCGGTTTCAGTGTGAGTGGTTGAGATACCTGCGCCTCTCCCAGCCCCAGCTCGATGTCCTCCAGGCTCTTGTGGAGCAGACTGGATTTCTCCTGAGCGACGGGTGGCTGAGCGCAGTCCAGGATGGAGTTGAGGAGCTGAGCGTGTTCCCCTCGCAGCGTCTCCAAACCCTGCATTACCGCTTTGGTGTTGAGAACAATGTCGTCTTGTGACATGCGCTCCAGCGGCTCTTCTCGTGGGTACACCATGGTGGACATCACCCGCAGGACGCGCCGCTCACTGAGGACGCATCGCAGGGTAACATTAGAAACTCATGCCTTACATCAGATCAGGTAAAACAGAAAATACAATAAAAGATGGCAAGACAATGTAACATCGCAAGTCCTTTAGTTGAAACTTGATGTACTAAAAATCACTACGACTAAAATGTAAAAAAAATAAACAGAATGATAACTAATACAAATGTAAAAAAAAGAAAGAAAAACATAGCAGTATTACCAAAATGTCAACTAAAAAAAACTATTAAAACATAAAATTTTGCTAAACATAAATTGCAAAAAAAAACAAACTACTAAAAAAAAAGGGCAAACCTTCAACTAAAATTAAAACTTAAAGCATAAAATGTTGTTACCCAAAAAATAAAAACATGAAGTGAAACCGAATAAAATAAAAGCTTTAATAAAAAGACTTAATTTCATTTTTTTTTACATTTTATTTTTATTTTGACTAATTGCTTTCTTACTGTCATTTAGTCTAAACTAATGTATTAAAAATAACTAAAATTGAAATAAAATATATATATATAAAAACTATAGACATTTTAAATGGCACACAACAAAAATAATAAAACTGAAATAAAACAAAAGAAAAAGAAAAACAATACAGACATTAAAAAACACATACACACTAAAAAGTAACAAATAAAACAAAAATGAAACTATACATGTTATAATAATTATAATTAATACAAAAAACAAATACAATAATTACTAAAACTGAAATAAGTCGACAAAGAAAAAACTAAAATGTAAAAAATAATAATAATAATAACAACAATAGTATGTCAACGATTCTAAACTAAGATTTTAAAAATGACAGCTGACTTTAGCCCTAATGACCCTGAAGTTCATAATGATCCATTACTGCACCTCACACCCAAAAACAGCCAATCTGGCAATACTGTGACTACAAGTGCTGACAAAGAGTCCTGCTCCGCTGCCCAAAGATATCTGAAGTGATGATGAAGAACAGACATCCTGTGAATCAGCAGCAGTCATCAGGAACCACATCAGCTCTTAATTGTTAATGAAGGAAGCACTAAACCACCACAGAAACAGCTGATCAACTGCTGTATAAACTTGGCCTACCGCAGTACCTAACATGATAACATAACATTTCAGACAATCTCCATCACTGGGCCGATGTGAGCTGCATTTCCACCTGCGTCCAGCAGAGGCGCCATCCCTCTCTCATCACGCCTATTGACTGCAATGCAGCACCAGGGGAGAGAAAGAGCGAGTGTCCCGCATCGAACCACGAGATGTGCAGCTTATAAACACACCCGATCCGACCACAGACCGCCTTCTGATGTCCATAACCCTTCATACGATTGGTGTACATTTCACAACGACTGACAGCTGCGTGGAATAATCAGGAGAAACCTGGAAAAACCCATCAAGGTGACCCACAGGCCAACACAACATCCGCGAACTCCTCCAGACAATCACAACATCCTCACAGCTGAGCGAAAACAGGCCCTGCTCTCAATATAAAACACAACAAACCCGCTGAAGCTTCAGCAAACACATATACAAACACTTATTTCAATCATGCAATATTATTATATGAGAATATATGAGAATAAAGCATGCATATTTGATTAATAACCCCAGAGATATTCAATGCACCATCACTGACTGGGTGATGAAGACAAAAATCACCGGATGCATCATGAATAAGTCATGCATCATCTGGTTTGCGCTTTCAGACACTGTCAAAACAAATTATATTGGCATAATTGTTTATGAATACAGTCTTTTGCGCTATTTGGATATTAATACGAGCTATTGTTTTTAGCAGACCTGGCTAAACTTTGTCCCCTTGAATCAGCAAGTAAAGCAAGCATCCTATTGTATGGGCACTGCGTGTTAAAAACAAAAGCGCAGATCATTTTGCATCGCGTGCAAGAAAAGTACCTTTAATAATCTCCTTGTTCCGGGCTCCTCTTCAACTCAAGCGTGAGAACAATGTGATGTTATGAGTTCAGACCCGTCCAGAATGCCAGACTCGCTCCAATAAAACGATATCAGACGTGAATTAGATAAATCCCCGCCTGTGAAGATGCGCGTCAGTGCTGCGCTTTTGTCTTTGACGCGCTCAGCAAAACAAACGCCCTTGTGCGCGATCACCCGCTTTCGCCTCGTCCATCCTTCTCGTCCCGTTCAGCGTGAGAGTTGGCGGATCTTTGTGCTGGAGCGAGGGAGGATGACCACAGCAGACTGAAAATGGCTGATGTGTGTGTTTGTGCTCCCAGAATCCAAAGCCCTGCGCGCTGACATCACTATACCCGCCCCCGGCCGGGCGTGGACGCGCTATGCTATTATTTTGGGCTACATATGAGCTATTTGGACTTTTTGGGTTACTTTGCTTATACAACACGTCTTCTTTCATACTAATGGAAAGGGAACACCGAGAATACACATTTAGGTGTTTTATTTATGACAATTAATACATTGGCGTCTGTAGATCCCAATTGCAATATACTGCTTTTTCAAAACGAGGTTTATCTCAGTTTCAGCAGAACTTACATGCAACAAATTTTACAGTTTTACTCCCAACTATATTCTGAAGGTTTTTACCGAGGCGTTTGTTTATATGACATTCACGAGACTTTATATATCATTTTATTTTAAAAAATCGGTTAAATGTACTGTTTTCTGAATTATGGAAGGATAAATGCATATATCCAAAATCCCTTCGGTGAAAACACCTCTAATATCTCAACAAAATTAACCAAGAGATTTATGAAATGTATGCAAAGTGCATTTTCATTTTAATCTTCTAAAATACTTATAATACATAACATTTGTTTTGTTGAGGAGTATTTAGGCCTAAGTGGGGAAGATACAAGTCCAAGGCACTCGAATAGTGAATCTATATATTTTGGGGTTATTTGGTTTCATAATTTGTCTTTCATACTGTTGTTTTATGACAGTTTATCTATTTGGGTCGTTAGAGTTAAATTGTAATACATATCACTTTGTAAAAAAGTGTTTTATCTCCACTTCAGCAGAACATACATGAAACAAAATTTACAGTTTTACTCGTAGCTATATTCTAAAGGTTTTTACTGAGGGGTTTGTTTATATAGCATTCACATGATCTGATATAGTCTTTAACACTGTATTTCTGAAATATACTGAACATTTACTGTTACTGATACAAAAAAACAAAACAAAACCAAAAAAAAATCAAAAATGCATTCTGTAAAAACGTTTAACTTTAACATCTCAACAAAATCAAGCAAACATTTTCAACCTGATTGTTTCCAATATCTTGAAATGTATGCAAATTACTATTTAGAACAAAACTTGTAAAATAGTTGTAATATAACACATTTGTTTTATTATGGAGTTTCATCAACTGAAAGATGAGATGTATATTTTTGGCTGTTTGGTTCATAATTTAACACTTTTAGAACATGCAGTAACTAATAAAATACTAGTAATACAAAACAATGGTTTTAATGTATTGTGATTAATCAACTGTAATTATGGAAATACAGGACTGTGCAAAACCTACCTGGAAAGCTTCCTGAAAAACTATGGGCAAGTGTACCTCGGAACAGAAGCTGTTTTACTAAATATTTACTTGATTTAGTTAATAGAAGTTAATTGTTAAATTAAATCTATTTTTGGCATTATTTTTGAAAGCATCCTCATTTTACAGCATTTTGAACTACTGTAGCTTTCCAGGTAGGTTTGTTTTTCTTCATCTTAGAGACGTTGGCACAGTTCTTCTGAATTGTTCTGTTACTTCATGTGATTCCATACAGACTGATGATGATCAGATCGGATTTCTGTGTGGAGCACTGGCTGTTGTCAGACAATAATCTCACTGCATTATTACAATTAATGACTAAAATAATGTTTGGAAATGTAAACTGATATTTCCAACTGACACGCTACCGCAAAAGATAGAAATAACCCACTTAAAACCAGTTTTTGTTGCTGAAAATACTAGTGGCCTAAGACTTTTGCACAGAACTGTATATTAGTTGGAACTTACAATATTCACATAATTATGGGTTTTAACAAGTTAAATCTGCGAGAAAATATTTAATCTGTACATTTACATATAAAAGCAGAGCAACGCAAGTGACATAATTCCACAAATAAACAGTTCACACTCTTCACAAGAGATTTTACAAATCAGGTGTTTATTAAATAAAAAAAGAATACAAGTAACACTTCCACTGTCCATACCACATCTATCGATTGACAACTCAATTATGAAAAAGCAGTACTACAAAAACATGTCAAATAAAAAATAACACACAATAAAGGAACATGAGTTCATATTACAAGCACTTTGGATATGTACAAGCGTTTTTGTCTAAAGGCAAAAAGGCAAAGAGCTGAAGACTGCTAAAAGATAACAAATGCATGTGCAAAAATACTTATCTCGTCCACAAGCTCGGTTCTTGATCTTACACGACTAAATATTACGCAACGATTTACTTTACACAGCAGGCGCACTTTGGCCAATTCTGCAGGTTGATTTCCGAAGCTTGTGGAATTCAGGCATTTTATCTCTCCAACAGATTACACTGACAAAACGAATCGAAGCAGATGAGCGCTACTCTGATTGGCCGTTGGAATAATTAGTCGACAAATCAGAATGCTCAAATCCACTTCATGTTGTTGTACTTTCACGTGACAAATCAACACAGGTACAGACAGAGGTACGAGGACAGGCAAAGACCAGACTACACACGCATAAAGAGACAGTCCATGTTCGAGTGACGAAACGGAAATTAGTAGTTGTTGAAAACTCTTTCTTTTCATATTGAAATGAATTCATTGGAAAATCCGGTACTTCCCATTCCAGACTGCTCCATAAATACTGAAAATAATTTTCCATACATACAAAAACAAACAAACGAAACAAAAACGTAACAGCTGACACTCTTTGGCAGTGACACTCTTTTCTTTCTTTTTTTTTGCCCCTCCTTTAATCCATTCAATACATATCCATCTAAAATTTAAACCTGGACTCCGAAATAGTTGTTTTTTTTTTTTTTACTCAAAACGCTTGTTTAAAGATTGCCTCAAGTTTTTGCACATTTGCTCATCATGCAAGCTTAAAAAAACGGATAGCATGTGTAACGATAGTAAAGACATTTTAATTCATTTGAAATAATATTCAGCATGGGTTTTTCTCTTTATATGCTCAACATCTAGGGGTCTTTTCTAGAAGGTTTCTAAGCTTTGGTGAACATGCCGACCCTCTTAATCATTTATGATTTTCAGATCCAATGAGGAATGATCAAAGCCTCAACAGGACTGTGCAAAACCCTCCAGACAGAATCGCTGACTTAAATATTAAAAGCCTTGCTGACATCACGACAGCCACAGTATGCATCTTTCTATGAGCCTTATAGGATTTAAATTGCAAAGATATTCATCAAATAAAAAAATGCAATTTAAACAGCTATATAAAAACATAATAAGAACTTGTCAGCTATAGATGAATTATTCATGTGTGGATATTTGTTTAATAGTGCGTGTCACTGATAACCACGTTAACTCAGAGAAATTATGTTTTTACTCTTTTCTAAGAATACGGGCAAAAAAGGAGCGATGCATTTAATGTACACAAAAGAAAAAAACACTCACACTTGAAAACTATTGCTAAACATCTCTTTAAGAAGCAGGAACAAATAAAAATCTAATTGACCCATCTTGACTTTAATACTTTGTTGTTCTTAATACTTTTAAGCACAGAAAAACTGATACCTTCATTCCAGAAAACATGACTCTGATTAGAAAGATTTAGGGTGAATCTCACATCCAGGTCATTTATCACCTCAAAAAACGAAAGTAAAAATGACTTTGTATTAAAAAAATCAGCTTAAATCAGTCACATTACTTTAATAAAATCAAACCTAAACGTTTCTAAATCTGACAGAATTGTATTTAAGCAAATCTTATTTCTTTGAGTTTTGCAGTGAAATATGACATGTTCTTATGGGGATTTGTGAGATTCACTCTTTCAGTTTGAAAGTAAATTGATAACAATATTAGTTTAATCATGTAACAATCATTGTATATTATTAAATTCATCAGCATTTCCTGCTGCAATGGATAAAAGTCGGCTGGGTGGAAAGACGCCGAATCTTGTGCCTTGAAGAACGAACAGTAAACACCACAGATTAATTAAACCAGTGAGCACTACTGTCCACAACACACACACACACTCACACAAACCGACACGCACTACACACTGGCTTCACTCTCACTGTGGCACAACACCATTTCATAGATAGTTTTTTTTTTATCATTTTAAAACCACATTTCAGTGACGTTTTGTTAGTTGCATTACCTACCACTTACGAGAACATCGCACAAAAGTTCTAGACAAAATTAAACCACGGTACTTCTGTGAAAGCTGCCATTAGCAGTAACATAAGCTCCAGCTAGAAAATAAAGGGTTGTAGCTCGAGATTTACTGATCTGAAATCAGTTTAGACATTTTGTTCACAGCTGCATTGCAAAAAATGATTCTCTAAATTATGCATTTTGTAATTTTTCTAGTATTTTCAAATAGCTAAACCTTCTTAAATTGAGATAAGGTCAAAGGATTTAAGATATTAAGCACTGTTTTTTTAAGGAATTATCTAAATTAAGTACTTTTGCTTCTTAAGTAAATTATCTCAATTTAAGATTTGTTTAGATATACGTACTGTACTAGAAAAGGCAAAAAAAAAAAAAAAACCACACAAAATGAGCATAAAACAAGAAAATCGTGTTTTTGCGGTGTGTAAAGGTAGTGTTTGTGAATCGTGTTTTAACTGGGCATTCTGTATGAGGAGCTGGTCGCTTCTTGTGCTTTGGACGAAGATATGAAGAAATGAAGGCGAGTTTAAGTGCATAGCATTTGACAACTGATGAAGGTGAAACCCTTGAATTCTCCCCAAACCGGTTCCAGCTGTAAAGATGTGAACAACCAATAACAGCAGTAAAACTACATCTTCCGTAATTCTGCTGGCTTACTCTGTGAAGTTTTCACCTCTAACCTCATGCAGCCTTTTACGTCAGGCCTTGTGCTGATTGACGTGATGTAGTTCTAAAGGTAACTGACTCATTCTGTCCTGTAATGTTTACATTCTGATTGGCCAGAGATCTTTGGAGACGGTTTATGAATCTAAATAAAACCTGTAGATGGGCTACATATTTAAGCTAAAAGGTCACTTAAAAACAAGCAAACAATAAAAACGTGTTTAAATGAATATAAAACTTAATTGGAATTGTTGTTTACAGATTGACCAATGCGGACTACGAACCTTCCATGTGTCAAGGGGAACGCGAGACGCCGCTGCAACAGGCGAAGCACTACTGAGCTAACGTTAAATGTTAACTTTGTCAGTGCATTATGGGCAATGTAGTTTAAACATGGTGGAGGTCAACGACGCTTTTTCAGATGTGACTGAACGGAAGGATAAAACAAACTATGCAAAAAAGTATTTTAAAGGAATTCTAAAAACTCCTCAGTTGGCCGTTGGGCAACTCGTAGCCCCGCATCCAATGTTAAATTGGTGTTTTACTCAGTCTACTTACTACAGACTGGAAATTTGCTAATTTTGGAATTTTCAGGAATGCTTTTTTCATGATTGAATCTTTGTTTACAAAAAGCTACCATGGCAACAATAGTTCCTGCCAAAATTCCCTAGTTGCCAAGTAACAGAAAGATTCCGAAAGCTAGAGTTTACTTGAGTAACAATAACAATAAGTTTATCTCCAAATACAGTTACCATGGTAGATTTGAGCAAAGGTTAAACACCATTTCTCAGTTATGCTGGCTCTGGAGGTCAATGATGGAAGAGATCAGTTACAAAAAGGGACAGGTTGAGGGTTGTTCAGAGTAATTTGTTATGCTGTTAAATCATCTTTGAAAGGTGGTGTATCCAGATTTTGTGCTTGGCCCCCATATGTGGCTCTGGGGCCTAAGATAAATAAAAGTGACTAGCGCTGATAAAGTCTATCGAAGCCACCAGATGGAACGTCTTCAACTCCACCTACCCGCCCACCAGAGACGGTCACATGAGAGTCCCGCCTCAACTGTGAATGGCCAGCGTTGTGAAAGTGGCGGCGGTGTGCAATGGGGTGTAGGTTGAAGGGGCGGGGCTGAGAAAGTGGACCGTCCTAGGAGGGAGGTTTGCTGTAGCCGAACAATCCCACCGGGAGATATTTGACGTGAGTTGGCCACTGAGCGGCCAGCTGGAAGAACTTGACGTCGTTCCACTCACATCCGTCGATGGAGACTGAGAAAGGAGGAAGAGGCATTATGTTTTCTGCTTTAGCTGACAAGAAAGAGTTTTTCAGGCTGTGGTGAGGGTCTGTACCTTTCAGGATGGTCTGCTGCTGTTTGGCGGAGCAGATGAGCCGGCTGATGCCCTCGATCACCTGACTCTTAGAGTCCATCTCCCGCTCTTTAGGCTTCTTCCCCAGGAAAATAGTGGGAACTGCACAAAGCAAACGAGAGACACAGGATTCATATTGTAATATTATACTAGTACATAAAATGCTACTGATCCTTTGTTTATTATATTACTTAATTTACGCTACTGTCCAAAGTTTAGTATATTTGGTAAATTTTTTGGAGGAATTTTGTATAATATATTATGATAGTTTATACACTTATCTAATATGTATGATTACGAGTATATTATTTTTAAATATGTAATTATATATTTTGTATACTAGTTATTTTTATAGTCAGTTTAATTTCTTGATTATCAAAATTTTATTTATTCACGTTACCTTTGTAATGTAGTTGTTTCAATATTCTTATGCTACTACTACTGTAAACGTCTAAGGTTACAACGGTAATCCACGTTCCCTGAAGAAGGAACCTGGCGAAGGTGTTCAGTGTCGCCCAGCCAGCAGCTCTACAGATACCTGCCAAAGAGGCACCGTGTGCCAACGCTGAGGTAGAGGCTACACTCCTTGTAGAGTGAGCTCTCAGACCTAGGGGCACGGCTCTCCCTGGTATAAATACGACAGGGAGATGGCTTCCACCAACCAATGGGCCAGCCTCTGGGATTAACCCGACGCGCATCTCTGAGGAATCTTACGATGAGTTGGTGCTTACCTAGGGATTGACCATCCACTGCATCATGGTATGCTGCGATGGCAGCAACATACACTTTAATAGTCGAAGGGGACAGCCTGCGGGTGCCAGATCGTACCCATCCCCTGAGAGAGAAGGTATCTCTCCTCAATGGGACTTTCCAGGGAGGGGCTGCCGCGACGAGCTTCAGATCTGAAAACTCGGATCATTACCATCAGAACTCGGTCCTTGTCCTCCCTGATCTTGCACAGGGTCTGTGCAAGGAGGCTCACTGGGGGAAAGGAGTACTTGAGCCCCGGAGGCCAGCTGTGTGCCAGTGCATCCGTGCCGAGGGGCGCCTCGAACAGGGAATAGAACAGGCAACAATGGGCAGACTCGGATAAGGGGAAAGAGGTCTATCTCTGCCTCGCCGAAGTGGCTCCTTATCAGCTGGACTACCTGGGGGGGAAGCCGCCATTCTGCAGGATGGGTGGACCAGGTATTATCCGAGGGAGCAATCTGCTTTGGAAGCACCACGACGGAACTACAGGGGTCCCCTAAGAGCTTCGCTGTAGTAGTGGAGAAACCTTTATGGCTCACCGGACTATGGGGAGGACGCACGGGGAGCCATCTCACGAATGAGAGTCGCATAGACATCCCGAGGAACGCCTATGAAACTGTGATGGAATTGCTCTTTTTGTGCAGCCCGGTTGCCCAGAGAGGACCTCATGCGGCACAGCGTGGACTCAGGAAGAGGTCCACTTGCTGGCGAGCAAAGGTTCGGCTGCTCACAGCCTTTAAAAAGGCTACCAAACTCGCGTGCCCCCGCTGTCAACTGCCCTGTTGATGTTGAAGAGGACAAGAGAGCTTGAACTCGGGGAAGGAACTGCTTTTCTTGTCGATTCCAGTAGACTCTCAGCATAAATTGTCTGGCGAGTGCTACGAAGCGAAAAGCTGCATGTGCAATCCAGCCATGCCCTCTTATGCTTGCTCTGTGATAAGGTGCACCTGGCTGTGATTATTGCACGCCAATATTCATTGGCCTTTTTCCAAAGACTCGAAAGCGATTGGTCTCTCATGCAAGATCCCATATGTAACATTGAAGTGAACTCGACTGAAGGGGAACCTAAGTATGCTTGATACATCACGATATAAAAAATACTGTCCAGTACATTAAAGTTTTTACTACATCAAATTACAGTTTATCAAACAGATTTGTTACTTAGATCTTCTGGATGCTTTGAACATCCATCACCTTTCTTGTTCTTCTCTTTGGTGACCACGGTCATGGCCATAGTGTTGACGGGCGCCTGGGGCTCGCTGGCTCCGCCTCCTGGCAGACGACTGACCTGCAGCGACCAGAAGGCGCTCTTCAGAGTGTTCTTACAGCCAGTGTCTCTCCTCTCGCCCTCACGTCGCTTATCCGCCAGAGATGCCAGCCAGTAGTCCACCTGCAGACCGATGGCATCCCCGCCGTGAGGCATGCTGGGACTCCTGAGACAGACACAGCACAGCAACATGAGACTTACACACTTGTGTTCTGCATTGATACCAGTCTTTGATTGTTAAATTTTTTATGTTAAAAAAATTACTAAACTTAAAATAGATTAAAAAATACATTTAAACATAAATAAGTGTAAATTAATTAATGAATATATTAATTAAGATTGACCCTCTAAAACAGCAAAGATCCCAGTGGAAAAGTTCAGCTAAATGGTGACATGGTTTCTTTAGGTCTGAGCTGGGTTTAACAGTCGATCTGCTGGACTTCCAGGTGGTAGGTACTGAGCAGGTAGGCCACCTTGGATGTAAATCAGCTAAAATCAGCCCAAGCTCCCTTTTTCCGCACGACCTGCTCTCCAGCAGGATTAGCAAGTCATTCGTGAAACCTTGTGATGCTACAAATTCCCTCAACAATGAGCCTGAGCCGATCCTGAAGTCATGTTACACTCACTACTCCAGCGGTCACCAACCTTTTCAAGCACAAGATCCCTGACCTCGGCCTTTATGAAAGACAAGATCTGCCTATTGAAGAATCCATAGAAAAAGACAACCCAGATTGTACTTTTATTTAGTATTAGTGACGCACCAGTGATGGCTGCTTCAGATATTTTTAAATCTTGTATTCCATTTTTTTCTTTTTATTATATAATTAACAAAAGCAAAAAAAGGCCTCTAACACTAGCTTGCTCTATTCTTTTCTATTCTAGCCATTTTCTTTTGATTTATTATGCATGACCCTGGACCACAAAAAACAGTCACTGGGGTATATTTGTAGCAATAGCCTGAAATACATTGTATGGGTCAACATTATCCATTTTTCTTTTATGTCAAAAATCATTGAGATATTAAGATCACGTTCCATGACGACATTCTGTACATTTTCTTCTGTAAATATATTAAAACTTATTTTTTACTATAATATGCATTGCTCAGAACTTCATTTGGACAACTTTAAAGGTGATTTTCTTAATATTTAGATTTTTTTGCACCCACAGATTCCAGATTTTCAAATAGTTGTATTGTATTGTAGTTCTGTCCTAACAAACCGTACATACATGGAAACCTTATGTATTCAGCTTTTGTGGTCCAGGGTCACATATAGTAAAAAAACCCTTGCAATGTGTACTGCGTTAAGCAAAGTAAGACTTGTTACAGCACTTACATATCACTGCTTTTTTGATTCTTTTGTTTGCTTCTATTGTCCTCGTTTGCAAGTCGCTTTGGATAAAAGCATAAATGACAAAATGTAACATGTTTATATTTTCTTCCTATATATTGACCAACAGTAAGCTTGTTTCCTCATTGCACTCATCTTCAGCTACTCTGTCCTTTGTTAACTTCCTGTTTTCAGACTCAGATGTTATCTATTTTTCTTTATCACCCCAAAAAAACAAAAAACAGGCAAATGAGCACAAAAATGAAGAAATGTACTGTATTTTTGTACTTTTTGTAATTGTATTGTTATTTTCACTGCACTAAAAAAAAAACCACTCACCCCTGCACAGCCAGACCACCGCCCATGGATGGAGACGAGGGGGGCGTGGCAGTCTCCTTCAGCCCGCCGGGTGAGCTGTGAGAGGGCGGAGACGTAGAGGGGACGGCTAAACTCACAGCCACGCCCTCTTCAGAGTCGGCTGGGAAACAAAGACGGACACACAGTGAGCATCTGTCACACTCACAGTATTACGAGCAATCAGAGCTTCAGTCTCTATGGAAACACACACCTGCTGCTGATTGGCCAGGCTCAATCAAACCCACCTTCACCACCTGTGAGATGCCGACAGATCACGATACATATAGAGAAACACACAGACATATTATCACCCCTCAAAACAAAAAATCATTTTATTTGGCTAATACAATACATGATAAACAATATATCTGAACAAGAGCTGTTGCAATAAATATATAAAGCAAAAAAAGAAAAAAAAGAAATAGACATAGAAAAGGACATTAAAAGAAGATTAAATAATAAATATAAAATTAATTCTAGGGGCACATATTTATCCTCAAAAATTTGTTCATTCATTTAGTTTATTATAAAACATGAAAAAATATATGACAAAGCAACAAATACATGTGGCAGAAAAAGCAAAGAAAAGATTGATAAAAATAAAAGATTAAAAGAGAGAAATTCCAGGGGCAAACATTATCTCTCAAAAAAGTAAAGTTCAGTGTGGAATTTGTGCTCACCCCAATGAAGGGAATAAATTTCTGGTAGGAGTCCTCGTCTCTCCTGTAAGAGGAAGTGATGTGTGAGTTGTGTGTAGAGCAGTGAATGAAGTGCAGCTATAAAGAGACACATACGTTCTGTGTTTGCAGGTCAGCATGGCCTCAGCGATGGGCAGCTGGTGTGTGAGAGCCGCTCCGATGATGTACTGAGTCACACGAGCCGCCACGTCCACTGCGTCTGCACACACACACACACACACACAGCAGCCGGGTTAAACAGGTGTGTAACCGATCACATATCTCAACATCAAAACTATATCATTTTACTATTTTGTTATTTTATTTACAAAACAGCAACTATATTTTTTCTGTTCTATTAAATATGAAAAAGTGTTTTACTTTTTACTGATTAAATGACTCATAAATACTTCACTTGTTTCATTAATGAATCAGCATTTTTGAACAAATCTCTTGAATGATTCAACAACAAATACATTTTTTAACACTCACTTTTTGCCACCTAGTGGAGAAACAATGTGATTAAAAAGAATTATTTGTAAGCGCCAGTTACTTTCAAAAGGGGTCTGCTCTTATTTTATATCTTCTTCCATACACATCGATGTTTACATCTGAACTATAAACCTTCAGTATTTCTGTGATAATATGAAAGGCTGTAATCCTGTGTAGTTGAAAAGCCTGTTTGTGAAGCTGTTTCCTACCCAAACATTCTAACTGCAGATTTAAATGTTCCAGCATCTGTATATATGTGTGTGTGTGTGTGTGTGTTGTGCACCTGTCTGCGGAGGCTCTGATCGGTTGAATGTGTCTCTCCAGGCTCCGTCTAGAAAGGCTGCACTGTAACGGTTGTCAAGGGCACCCAGGTGCTTAGCAACAGGATGAGAACCTGACCCAGTTTTAATACAAACAAACATAGAAATCAACATCAAAAAACCTCCATCCATCCATCTATTTCATATCATATCATATTATTACCCAGAGGCACGACCAGGAAGCGGAGGTGATTGAGCCAATCAGAGGTCTTGTTGGCCAGCTGAGTGACGAAGAACTGCAGCACTGATCCCAGATAGCTCTGACTGCCGACCACCGCCACCTTCACTGGCCGTGGCATCGACGAGTTACAGTTACAGCTGCGCACACACACACACACACACACACACACACACACACAGGTCAGATCAGTGCTATCTTCACAAGAGCCTCGTTTGACTCGGTTAACTCACAATTTCTGTATCCGTGTGAGCAGAGCTGAGAGAACGGCCTGGATCTCTGCGCCTGAACACGTGCAGACCACTGGATGCTTCTGAACCTGAAGCTGCTCCGCAACATACTGCAAACACACACACACACTGCAGTACAGCCACGGACATTTACACTCCTAACAGATCTGCTTCAAATAAATACTGTCCTTCTGAACCGTTTCAACACTGATAATAATCAGAGATGCTTCTTAACAGGACAGTCTGCTTTACACACACACACACACACTTCTGTACCTGTCCTTGCCAGTCTGTGCCATTGATCAGGATGAGACTTTCAGGAAGAGCAGCATCAGATAGCAGAATCTGATTCAGCTGATCATAGACGGCCTTTCTGAGGACCTGCACACACACACACACAGCGATGAGTCAGCCAGAAATTAATAATTCACAGTGACTCTGCAGAACTAGATGAAACACTGCATGAACATTTCTTATTTAAAAAGCAAAGAGAGCAAAGAATCTGAGGAGAACCGTGTTTGGAGAAAGAGAGTTGTTTCTTACAAATCAGACCTCACAAATCATTACTGTGATGTTTTTATCAGCGGTTAGGAGTCTCATTCTGACGGCACCCATTCACTGCAGAGCATCTATTACTGAGCAAGTGATGCAACGCTACATTTTTCCAAATCTGATGAAGAAACTAAATCTCGATTCTGGACAACCTGAGGGCGAGTAAAGAATCATTTCTGTCTGAACTATTGCTTTGCTAAATGCTGGTACCTGTGTGCTGTGTCCGAGCTCAGGTGATCTCTCGCTGTCGGAGCTGTTGGTTCGTTCACTCAGAGGTTTGGACAGCTGTCGGTCTTTCACAGGAGTGTTGCGCTTACGGGGTGTGTGTGTCTCCAGCCTACAACACATACACACACAATCAAATTTGGACTTGATTTTTCTGCATTATTTGCTGTTTCTAACCTAGCAACATTATAAATGGCCTCAGTATTAAAGTACATTATAAAACAGTATGGAATAACTTATTGAGTGTAAATATTCATTTTAATTCAAAATATTAAAGAGATGCCGTGGTTGACACCTTATTGGACAAAAAACCTTCCCTACACATAACCATACCCCAGAAATTATTTTTAACATTTTGATTATTTCCTTCTTTTTTATTGAAAATAAATGCTTTTGATGTGATTTGACATTTAAAAAGGGAGACAAAAAAATTGGCCAAAAGGTGGATTCGAACCCGGGTTGATCAAGTCGAAATGAGCTCAACACACGTTTCACCATCATGAGTCACTGGAGCTGATAGCATGTGGCCGTCTTTTGCTATGATGACTAGCCCAATCACACGGTGTTGGATGGCAATAACGAGGGCTACCTGCACTTAGAGTAAATAGACACTCTGATATATTATATTAGATTACCTGGGCGATGGCATAGACTGAAGCTCGTTCTTGCTGGTTTTTAGGGGTGTTCGTGGTTTTTCAGCCACAGACACGGTTATAGAGGGTCCGACTTCACTGAACAACTCCTGATCATTCAGTTCCTACAAAACATACACATATTCAACACAAAACAGCAGTAAATATCATACAAATCCAAAGAATTCAAATGTTCAGCCTGCACTAACTTTCTTTAAAATAATGTCATTTAGATTGTTCTTTTGAAAATGTGAATATATGCACGCATTAAGCAGGGTTATTATAGTTAACTAAACCTAGTAAAAACACATTTTTACATTCGTGTAGATATAAGTGTGTGTGTGTTTGTGTAGATATTAGAGAGTGTGTGTTTGTGTAGTTATAAGTGTGTGTGTAATTATGAGAGTGTGTGTTTGTGTAGTTATGAGTGAGTATGTGTGTGTGTGTTTGTGTAGATATGAGTGTTTGTGTAGTTATGAGTGTGTGTGTGTGTAGATAGTGTAAGTCTCACCAGTGTGTCAGTCTCAGACAGAGGCTCGTCCAGGTTACGACTGCGAGAGTGTTTGAGTTTATCAGATGGAGGCTGCTCTCCCTGCTGGACACACACAGGAACTACAATCACTAACACAAACACACATCTGGACCCCATCGACCCCCGGCAGAGTCCACCTTAGAGACTTTACTGTCATACTGTAGAGATTACTCAGATTCATTCTCTGGTTTTTGGTGCCAATTCCAATCTGTCTCTTAGCTTTCTTTAGGGCACTTGAGTGATATTGAGAGTTAACAGTGGACATTTCTTTTATTCTAGTGCCTGCATTCAAATACATGAATTTTTTTTAAATTATATATTATAAAGCACAGGCAGAGATGAGCATGAAATTGTAAAGAGAACAACGTTCCTAAAATCCTAGTGGTACAACTAAATAAAACTAATATTAATTAATAAAAACAAGTGCAATATATAAATATACACACATACAGTTTAAATTCTGAAAATATTTACATTTATATTTTCACATATCTTATATTTTATATTACATAAAATATATTTAATATATACAAATAAAAGATTTATTAATATATACATGCATGCTTTTGTATTTTTATATATGTAATAAATAAACAAATAATTTATTTAGATGTGATTAATTATTTAACGGCACAGACATAAAACATGTATTTGCTGAAATTTCAGTACAAAAATATAATACGAAAAAAAAAAAAAACTAAATTAATAAAATAAAAACTATTTAATAAATACACAAATAAAACCATGACAAAAACACAAATACTGAAAGCCTCAAAGTAAAAACAATATAAAGCAGAAAATGATAAGAACAACAATAAAGTTTAAGCCCTTTGCAAACCAAGCAGTCCACAGCAAACTAAAACTAAACTAAATTATATATAAAATGTAAAAATTGATATAAAAAATGAAAACAACTAAATAAATATAATATTAAATAACAGTTGTGTGACATGTAAATACTTGAAATAATAGTTTAAATGTTGCTTTAATGAATTCAGATGGTGATTGATTCCTTCAGGTCCTTCTAATGATGTGTGGTTTGCAGAAAGAGAGGGTACGTATCGTGAGGACTAATTCATATCACCTAATACATTTCTAAAGTGTATACTAAAACTAATTCAGAAGAAAGTATTTACAGAGTCCTGTTTTGCGCTCTTTCCACACATACATGTCATGCTTTAAAAAGACGTGAGACGGAGTTTTGTGGAGTGTGTGATCATCTGTAGTGTGTGTGTGTGTGTGTACTCACCGGACTGAAGGGGTCTCTGCTCAGACTGCCTTTACTGTTCAAGCTGCCGATCTCCGTCTGAGAGCTGGACTGAGACATGCCCTCGAAGAACGGCCTGCACAGACACACACACAGAGAGAGAAGTCCTTAAAACACACTCAAAGCATCTGTCTGCCATATTTTTTAAATGAGGCATGAAGATAAAGGACGAGTGAGCGAACACTAATACTAAAAGCGTCTGGACACATGAGCTCTATGGTGAGCAGCAGAGGGCGACCTGAGCTTGGGTTTGGGAGTGCTGAGGATGCTGTCGGTCTCCTCCATCTCCGGCCCGCTGTCGCTGGGGTTGTACATCTCCAGACTGTCATAGAGCTCGTCCAGGTCCTCCTCCACCTCCTGAATCTGCTCACGAGACACATGCTCCAGCCCGAAGCCCACCTGCAGCACAAACACCTCCATCACACTTCAGTATCTAAACCACTGTCAGTCCTGCTACAGTATTATGAACTGAATTTCATTTCGTTTTTATATTTGTACTTCTTCATTTTCAGTTAGCTGCCAAGATAA
>JAUYWG010000040.1:1198708-1215118 GCA_034779775.1 Enteromius afrohamiltoni | reverse complement strand
ATATACACACACACACACACATATACAAATATTATAAATTAAACACTGTAATAGTTGTATAAACAAATTGTAAACGGTGTTTATATTTTTTATTAATATAAAGAAAAACAGTAATCTCAATCAGTCAATTGTCAAACTGTCTGGACAAATACATGTGGGTCAGTTGCTTCAGTTCAGTTGATTGTAACACAAACAAACAAACATAGAATCAAGCCCACAGCATCAGGTCAGAGGTCACGCCATTCACACGGCTATTGCAAAAGATGCTAGTCCGCCGCTTTCAGTGACTCACTTCATAACACTGACCACACACAGCACAAACACGGTCAGTCGCTCTCCTGCTTCTGAAACACAATTAGCGCTTAACTACACAGACACAACCTAAACAGACGACTCTGCATCACTGATCACATGATTCTGTCATTGACTTTACTAAATGGGCCCAGGAATACTTCCAGAAACCACTGTCTGTGAACTCAATACTTCAAGATGGTCCAGAAGCCATTTACAGATTAATTTTTGCGATTGGTCGATTTCATTTAAAGCAGTGTTTGTGAGCTATGAACGCTACAAAAGCAGCACAACCTACATTTTCATTCAACAATAGGGGCACTTTAATGGGAAAACCAGTTAATGGGAACGTTGAACACATACTGCAATATAATACATATCATTTTCTTTATAATTTTGTTATATATTCTACAGCACATTTGAGAATCATCCTAAAAGTTTGGTTCAAAAAAACCCTGAAAGCTAAAAATGGATAGTTTTTGTCTTTTTTTATGAGCCTTTCATGAGTCCTGGTGTCCTCCACAGAGGACATAATATACATAAATAAAATATTTATGCATTAAATATCCTTTTTTTCTGTTGCTCTACACAATATAACGACAAAAATATTAAATTCACAAAGCTTTTTTCTTCTGGTTCTCGAGCCCTCCATTAAACGTGCTGTTAAATACAGACTCTCAGACGGACGTGGGTTTCTGCACAAGAACGGGCTCTCTGAACCAGACTCAACTCTCCTGCTGCTTTCTTTGATTAATAATACATGATCCTGACCGCTGCAGCGCGCGTGTGTGTGTGTTTGCGTTTACAGGACGTCACACCTTCAGCACGAGTTCATCTCCCATAAATCAGGTTATTACAGTCATAAAGCTGAAGATAAAAGCTGCTTGGGTTCATAAAACCTGAGCGGACAGCTACTGTGCAAGCAGAGCTAATGTTAATAAAGATCAGATGAAGCACAGACACAGCTGACCTGCTCAGGATCGACTACACCGACTGGCTGTTAAAGCATCTATTGTCAAATGAAGATAAACACTACCACTAATAACATCATTATCTGTCATCTATATTAATAAATACATAACTATTTTTGCAGCCATTCAAAATTTGGATCAGTAGGATTTACTTTTTTTTTTTTCCCCTGCAATCACAAAGGTTGCATTTACTATTTAATTAAAAATATAGCAAAAACAGTAATAATGTGAAATATTATTAATTTTAATTTTTGTGGAAACTGTTAAGCATTTTATTTTTTCAGGATCTGTAAAAATAAGTCAAATAAAATAAATAACAAAAACACAAAAAAAAAAAAAAAAAATGTCAAAGTAAATATATCACATAAATCAATCAATGGGATATGAATTACTGGTATGATTTAAAAGTAAAGAGTCAAAACAAATAAGTAAAATAAATTAACTAATCAAAAGGTCACTAAGTAAAAAGAAATAAATAAAATAAATAAGTAAAATAATCATGCATAACTAATGTAATTTAAAAATAAACATCAAGGTTTTTGTGGAAGCTGTGATACATTGTATTTTTTCAGGTTTCTCTGATGAACAGAAAATCACACGAACAGCACTTTTTTGAAACAGAAATTATTTCTGACATAATAAATGCCCTTACGGTCACTTTTGATCATTTGAATACGTCCCTGCTGAATACAAGTACGAATTTCTTCTTACTGTCCTCGAGCGCTCCTGAGGGCTGAGCGTCTGCTGTCACACACAGAGGTCAGAGGTCAGAGTCCAGTGCTGTGATCTACAGCTGTTTATCAAACTCCCTTCAGCTACAGACAGCACATGTCATCCGTCATCACAGCCTCTTCCTCTGATCACAGGTCTGCATCAGAGCAGCTCAGCGCAGGCCTCCGAGAAACAACTGCCGAGCTTGTGCTTGTGTTTACGCACTCAGCTATAACACTCAAAAGAGCCGTGCAGCTGTCAAAACAGCCTGTGTCAGGATTTACAAACAGAGTCAAGGAAATTAATCCGTTAAAAAATGCAAATACATTAATTTGTCCACAAGTACATAAGTCAAAACAAACAAGTCATAGAAATAATTTAGAAAATAAGAAAAAAAAACAAATAAAAAATAATAAATAAGAGTCACATGCATAAATAAGTCAATAAGTAAAATAATTAATTAATAAGTTAATTTAAATGATTTAAAAAAAGATTTTTTAGTAAAGTATAAAAATATGAGTAAGAAAATAAATAAATAAATAAAATATTTCAAAAAGTCAACAATTAAATTAAGTAGAAATGTCAAGAAGCAAATAAATAAATGGTCAAATAAGCAATATAATAATTCAATATAATATAATATAAGACATCTATATATCTGGAAACAGTAATGCTGATTCTTATTAACCTATAAATATTAACATTCAATGATTATATCGTTTTTAAAGAGTGTGTAGCGTGTGAGAATGAAAACATATTCCTGTAGAAATATCACCGATCACATGCTAACAGTCAGTGAATGAGACCTAATGAGGCTTCTTAATGTATTCTGCTCACACACTCCTTCACACACACCTGACCTTGACAAGGAGGACGCGTTTATAACACACACGCGCACACACACACACACACTCCCCAGCGCCTCTCATTACATGACCGATTTTCCATGACCTTCAGCACAAACACTGGTGGAAGGTGATTGGCTCTTTGTTGTCACACATCTGTGTGTGTTTTCATTGCCTGTGTCTCTGGAGTACCTGTCTTCTCTCAACACCAACACACACTCTCTCTGTTCCTCCACCCACCTCCACCTCTGCTCCTCTTTCCAACAAAGCTACGCATCTTCTAGCCCTTATTCTGCTCTATTCAGCACATGGTAAATAACAGGTATTCAAAATTCAGGTAAATAAATGAAATATTACAATATATATGCATACAAAATAACAATATAAAGCATCTAAAAAAAAAACTAATCTAATATATTATGTTAGGCTTATGTAGGAAAATAATACACTTTTCTTTTTAATTAAAATAAAAGAAATACTTTTTATTATTAAATATTGAATATGAATAAAGTGATGCATCTGTGTGGGCAGGTTTAAATAAAATATATAAATATAAAAATGTAAAAATATATAATAAATATACCATGTAAATAAAAAAATGCATGTATTGTTGGTATATTTTATATTATAAAATATCAATCATTTTGATTTTGATTGAATCTGATATTTCTGTATATAAATATGTACATTTATCTTTATAGATGATAAAAAAAAAACATTTAAAATGTATAGTTTAACACATGTTGATAACTGACACAAATGAATAATTAATGTGTAGATTTTAGGCATGTGTGTGCCTTGTATCTATTTTAGATTTCATATACATCCATTTTACAAAAAATATCTGACAAATATTAAATGTAAGCATTTTTTTTTCATATATACATGCACACAAAATGAAAAATCCCTGATATACATTTTTTATATAAAAAAAGATTACTTTTAAATATCTTCAAATGTATTTTTATTGTAATGGTTTTCTTTAAGAGACTCTGTTTCCAGGGTTCAGTGTTTGTAATCTCACAGTAATAATGAAGGGTTTGTGTAATGGACATGACCTGATATCAGCCTAATTACAGAGTCTTATTTAACACTGACTAATCAGCTCAACACACACACACACACACACAGAGCCTGTTAATCGCCGCCAGGGTGTGATTTCCTACTAAAGTCACATTAAAGCGCATCACAGTAACAGACGGCCTGTTTCTCTGCTCCGATCCAGACACAATTAAACGCTCAAAGCAAACAAACTGGATAAAGCCCAATCCATTAATCAGCCCGGCGCAGCTGTCCTGAAGAGCTGATCCAAACATCACAGTTCGCTCCTATGGAAGCTGAGCGCCGCCGTGCATTATGGGATTGAAAAAGTTGAGCATTCTTTGACTTTCGGCAAATGTCGAGACACCAAGTTTTAACCGATCGCAGTGAAACGTAGACGAGGTAAGATCTCGTCGTGCGTGTTTGCTGAACTAGAACCATAAAACCAGTCATATTAGTTCAGGAAGCTGGATTAATAAGCTTCCATTGATGTTTGGTTTGTTAGGACAGGACAATGTGTGAAAATCTGGAATCTGAGGGTGCTGAAGAAATCCAAATATTGAGAAAACGGTCTTTAAAGTTGTCCAAATGAAGTCCTTAGCAATGCCAATCACGAATCAACAATTCAGTTTTGATATATTTATGAAAAGAGGTTTACAAAATATCTTAAAATATCTTAATATCCTAATCATGTTTGGCATGAAAGGAAAATTGATCATTTTGATCCTTGCAGTGTATTTTTAGCATTAGGCATTAAAGGTATTACACAAATGCATTAGTTCACACAAACGTAATGTAATAAATACTACAAATCCATGCCTTTTATTTATTTCATATCACTATGACTGGAAAGCCTTTCATTTTGATTTGATTTACTGGTGTGTGTAATTCAGGGCAGTCTCTATAGATTAGGCTTTAGGTCTGTACATTATTTACATTCAGTCATTTAACAGACGCTTCCATCCAAAGCAACTCACAAATGAGGACAATGGAAGCGATCACAATCAGCTCAAGTGCTATGACAAGTCTCAGTTAGCTTAGCACAGTCCATGTGGAAAGAGTTGGAATGATATAATAAATAAAAGAAAACAAGAGAGGCCTTTGTGTTAATTGCATAATAAACAAAAAAACAAATGGATAGAACAGATTACAGAAGCCAGTGTTCGCTTTTTAAAGAGAAAACAAGTGAACAGAGTGCGGGTCTCTCTGAACGCTCACATCCTGAACCCGCAGAAGTATCTGCCTTTCTGTGAGACATGTGGTGTTTACTCGAACGCTTCCTGCTGAAATCACGCGGATGTTCCCGACTGAGCCGGAGCCAAACACCCGATCCCCGCGAGAGCCTCTTAGGAGTCCACATTACTGACAAATCACACACCACAGTGTCATTAGCCTCTGAGTGTGTGTTAACGAGCAGGGTTTGGGAAGAACTAACCAGTACTAGCAACTCTAGTAGTGTTTCCCAGCAGCTCTGCTTGACTGCTCTTATAACTGCACTACAAACTGATGCAATGTGCAATCATAATTGATACTCATTAACAGAACTGCATACAATATTAAATGCTTTTGTGCATCAATTTTAACTTTATCCTGGTGTTTTATTGTGATTGAGCCAGATAAATAATAACAGTAGAAGTAGTAGAATATTAGTTATGTATATTATATATGTGCCAGATAAATGTTTTTCAAGTCATTTCAGTAGTAGTAGAAATAATAATAAACCATAATTATTATTATTATTACATTTTTGATAACAAATAAATAATACTAAATAAATGGTAACCAAAATATTTGAGAACATTTTAGTTAAATAAATAACTTCCACCAATATAAAACTGTTTTAGTGTGTGTGTGCCAGATAAGTAATGTTTTTAAATCACTAATAATAATAATAATAATAATAATAATAATAATAATAGTAATACATGTAAAAAAAAATCAAAAACTATAATTTTGCAATATCATATAAATTATGATTAATTAAATTATCAGCTACATAAGTCATATTCAAAACTATTTTATAAAATACAATTAGTTAAATCCTGCTTCATATAAATGTTTAAAATTTATATAAAGTTTGAATGTTAAATGCATTAAATTTTTTTACAATATAAATTATGATTTCATTATAAATATTAAAAAAATATATAAATAATAATAATAAAACAATAATTTATAGGATGTAGTAAGCTGAGTGAAACTTGTCTGTTAGCAGTCGTTGTCCTCGGCTCTGAGATTGTTGGGAAATGAGCAGAGGCAGGAAATTGAGCTGTCAGAAGCTCACTTCCTTTTCATCCGCTTTCACTTCCTGTTCAGTGTTCTCCTCGTGTTACCCATCAGTCACAAGCTAAAACACGCAGCTCTCCTTCATACCTCAACACGGTTTACAACGAAGCATGGCTAACAAATCTGCTTTAGGACCAATAATATAAGGCCAAACATGTTCAATGTTCAAAGAACCAATCGGCTCGCTCGGAGAGACTGCAGACAGCCAATCGCGTGGCTTCTGAGATCTCAGATTCAGTTCATTATGAGTTGGAGACACAAATCATCTCCTGTTGTCTTCCGAGCTGTTGTCTGAGCTGTCAGCATTGTTGTGTGTGTGTGTGTGTGTGTGTGTGTGTGAATGATATGCTTGCAACTATAAAATAAACACACAAGTGACTGAACAGAAAGAAGCTTTATCCTCATCAGCCTTACAGATGAGAAAGTGTGTGTGTGTGTGTGATTAATATGCAGGTCACATACTCGCACAGACACAGAGAAACTGCAAGACCAGAACACACCGCCGATGCTCCACACACACACACACACACACAGGGACTTTCCATTGGCTTTTGTTTTTATGCCGAGCTAATAACTCTGGATAAAATCCTCTAATCCACACCTACATCAAACCCCAGACAAACCTTCATTGTACTCATATATCAGCTTTAAAGTCATCTAAGACTATTGGCTGATCTCCACACACACACACAGCGCAGATTAGAAATGAGAGCAGATGTGATTAGCATAGACTCATTCAGCTGCTCCAGTCTCTTCTGTCCTGAAGAGTCAAAACAAAGCTAACGTTCAAACAAAAATGCATCAGTCTGACAACAAAATGCTCGATACATTGATTTCAGAATTGAATAAGTTACCAAAAATGAGCGATAGTGTAACAGAGATCATCTCGACTTCACACGGCACGCTGACCGTGAGAGACTTACATCAGAACATAGCTATTGCATGACATAGATCTGAGAAAAATGTGTTCAGACAGTGGGAAGAAGATAATCGGAGCTGATTTAGGTCAAGCCATCAGACAAGCCATCAAAGATGAGTTCACAAACAAAAAACAGAATTTATATCTACAGTACAGGCCAAAAGTTTGGACACACCTTCTCATTCAGTGCGTTTTCTTGAAGGTCATGGAGAGAATGAGTGTGCAAAGCAGTAATCAGAGCAAAGGGGGGCTATTTTGAAGGAACTAGAATATAAAAGATGTTGTCAGTTAATGCATAACTCCACATGTGTCCATTCAAAGTTTTGATGCCTTCAGTGAGAATCTACCGATGTAAATGCTCATGAACATAAAGAAAACACATTGAATGAGAAGGTGTGTCCAAACTTTTGGCCTGTACTGTATATATGTATTTATATAAACAATTAACAATTAGAGGAAATTATGACTGATTCAACGTGACCCAAGGAATCACAAAATGTTATGATTAAAGATTTGGCCTGTTGGTGGCGCTATAGAGTTTGAGTTAGAGAGTCCAAATTTGCAGCGTTTAATATTCAGACTGTTTTCTATCTGTGTGCCAAATTTCATAACTCTCCCACAAGCAGATCTATGGGCTACCAGGAGAAAGAGGAAGAAAGAGCAAAGAAAACATCCGTATTACGCAAAAAGGATACATTCTGTACATGTTGCAGTGTTTATGTTCGTTTGATGGAAGTCATTGTGGTTTGGTGTGTTGTTTTTGCCTTTCAAAATATATTTTGTGTTCTGCAAACGTAAATCACGCAGCTTTGAAACAACATCAAATAAGTAAACGGGACGACAGGATTTTCATTTTTGAGAGATGGGTCCCTTTAAGGTATTGATTTAGGATCAATACGAAGGTACTGGTGTCACTGCAAAGAGAACATTTTGTGACTGAGCCACAAAGCCATTGTGTGTGTGTGTGATCCATTTTCTTTTTTTAATACACAGCGAATTGATCGAGCTCCCTCTCATTAGCACTTTAGCTCTGAGCTGGTGACACACACACACACACACAGAGATGATCATCATCACTGAATCCCTCACACAGGATGAAGGGACTCGTGATGTCTTCACGTCTCAGATCAATCACACCTGAAATACTCTTGAGTCGGGAGTTTCCCATGAGTCATTTCTCAGGTAGAAAGTCTTGACATTCAATGCACATTCCTGTGTTACTGAGCAAGATTCATCACAGCAGGTTATTCTGAAGAACAATTTTAGTCCTGGAGACAGCAGGGTATTGTTGTTCTTTTCTATTATATATTATTTTTTTGATGTTTTATAAAAATATTTATGTGTCCAGAAATGTCTGCATCTACAGTATTTCAAAGATTAAATGTATACACACACACAGTATATATATATATTCTAATATTTCACATACACAGTGAATCAGAAGAATCATGTGACACTGAAGAAGAGTGGAGTAATGATGCTGAAAATTCAGCTTTGATCACCAGAATAAATTACATTTTAAAATACATTAAAATATAAAACCATTACTTTAAATTGCAATAATATTTAATAATTTTACTGTATTTTTTTAAATATTTTTGATCAAATTAATGTAGCCTTGAGCATAAGAAATGTCCTTACTGGCAATTTTTTAAATATACGTATGGTAGGAAATTCACAAAATATGTTTATGGAACATGATCTTTACCTCATATCCTAATGGTTTAGGCATAAAAGAAGAATCAGTCATTTTGACCCATACAATGTATTTTTGGCTACAAATATAGCTGTGCTGCTTATGACTGCTTTTGAGCTCCAGGGACGCACATATAATATTTCATATATAAAAAGCTGAAGTCATGTTATACAGGCTTTCAAACACAACTGAGTCACGTCTTCAAAATAAAGTCAGCAGCAATATTTCTACATCAGCAGATTTCATCAGGCAGTGAACAGGATGTGATGTCACGGAAGATTAAGTATCTAATGAATCTGTCACTCATTTTGCCGTTTCCTCTTCCTGTCGCCTCGTGCCATCTCTCTGTGTCAGGTCACGTGCTGATCGGAGAACTTCCTACAGCATCGGATCATCTGCACACACACATCTCCATCCAACACACACTAAACAACAGAATCCCTCCCGAAGAGACAGAGCGAAGACACAGTGACACAGGCATGATGACAGAATTCGTTTGATGGGGCCTTCGTCATCATCATCATCATCATCGAATGCTAAGGACAGGTCTGAGATCAGTGATTAGTGCTGCAAGCGTGTCTAAATGTCTGAGATGGGTTCAGGTGAAGGTGACAGAAGAGCTCGGCTGATTGGACCAGAATCACTCTACTGTGTGTGTGTGTGTGTGTTTTAGCCCCACGGGAGCAATCAAAAGATCCTGCAGTTTAGTCATCATGCTGTGAAGACAATAGGCCTTCAGTTGACTCCTGCGGAGAATACTGTGTGTGTGTGTGAGTGAGTGAGTGAGTTAGAATGAGATGGACTCTGTTGTTTACTTTCTTTGTGCACAAAAATCAATATGCTGTTGATGCAGATCATTTCTTAGAGTTAATTTATTTCTACTGTGTGTGTGTTAAAGTGTTTGAGTGGATAAAGAAAGCAAACCCTGGCATGAAACACTTCTCTCTTAATCTGAGGTGTGCTATTACTTTCCTAAGATGTCAGGATTGTGATTTCCAAACATATCCCACAGATCAAGATCAAGATCAAGAGACCATAGCAAAGCCTTCAGGGTACATTTTAGCTTCTGATAGGTTAATTGATTCCTTTTGAGTTAGTGGTGGCTCACCTGTGGATGCTTGTAAAGGCACACCTCAAACACAGAGTCTCTTTCTTTGACATCATGGGAAATCAACCAAGATGTCAGGGAAAAAATGGTGTGATCATCCTTAGGTGAGATTGCCTGAAGGTCCCATGTTCATCCGTTTAGACAATAATACACAAGTATAACAAAACATGGGTACAACCATCACACCGTTCAGGTATGAGGAGTCCCAGAGAGGAATGTTTTTTGGTGCAATATGTTGGAATCGACCCCAGGACAACAAAAAAAGGGCGGAAATGGGTCGTCCAAATGGACCCCAAGCATACCTCCAAATTAGTTACAAAGTGGCTTAAGCCCAACAAAGTCAAGGTATTGGAGTGGCCATCACAAAGCCTGATCTCAATCCCATCGAAAATTTGTCTGCAGCACAAGAAGGCCTACAAACCTGACCCAGTTACACCAGTTCTGTCAAGAGGAGTGGGACATAATCCAGATCATTTTGTAGAAATGTTGTGGAAGAATACCACGAAATGTTTGGCCCAAGTGAAACAGTTTCAGGGCAACTCCTACGAATACAAAGGAAGTGTATATACATTTTTGACTGCCGAAATGAATTAAAAAAAAATCCATAAAATTATTCCTCGCTGGATTCTGACATTTAACATATTTATTGATCTAAAACGCAAGTACACAGCTGCATCAAATATATAGGCACGTGGTGCCTTTAAAATAAATCAACCAATCACAGGAGGGTTTGGGAAAATCAATTGATAAATGAATCATTTGAGGGTTAAAAATACACGCATATTAATATTAAGAAAATGAAAGTGTTTTTTGGTCTTGCATGTTGGGGGCACTTTGTTTGTTGAACTGTTGTGTAAAATGAATACAATCGTATTTAGGATCACACTCTTGTGCTGATATTCAGGAAAACGGCACTCTAGCTTGTGTGATAGCATCATTTAAGACAATAAATAATCACACCCCTACTAGCAGACACACAAAGAAAGGCAGCAGGAATGTTTGGTGCTGCAGAGATGAAACACTTCACTTTTAACAAACAAACTGACCCAAACCCAGCAGAGTCTTCTTTTCTGATCCTCCTGAAGTCCTGCATCTCTCCTCATCGTGTTCTCCAGACACAATCTCTCATTCTTCATCTCGTGAGTCTGTGTCTGGCCAAAATCTCTCTATCGCTCACACACACGTCATGACACTTTACCGGTGTGTGTGTGTGTGTGTGATCATAGCAAACATATCACTAGAAAAATCACTAACGAGATCTCATCATCTCAGTTTTTAACAAATAGTTTAACATATACTAAATATAGCAGAGCTGTGCTCAGACTTACTCAAACACCAAAGTCTGTAATCAAAGCACCTCAATATGAACCCAACGCCTCTTGTCCAATCATCCGAGCTGCTCCACATGTGGCTCCATACTCTTACTGGAAGTCAATTACAGACTGATTTGGGTCTATTTTTATTTCTACTTCTAAGAAATCGTAGCAGAAACATCTGAGATCACTCCTCCGTGTCTCTGCTCGCACTGTTTCACAACCGCATACTTTGTGTGTGTGTGTGGTACACTCCAACACACACACACACGCGCACACATCTACATACCACAAGTTGTGCAGCAGCGCTCAGGTTTCTCACACAGTGTCCTGTCGTAACAAACAGTGCTGCTCTACATTCACTTCAGGACTTCTGTGCCAATGTGATTTTTTGAATATTACATACAAACTAAAGAATTTTAAATGATTACAAAAGGTTTCTATTTCAAATAAATGTCCCATTCATTAAAAAAAAAACGTTTAATCAACTGTGTAAAAGGAGTCATACAAAGCCAATTTCTCACAAGCTAATATGATTCATGCAAAGTTTGTAATATAGCTTGTTTTAAATATAATAATAAATAAAAAGCTAATTTTCCCCTGTCAAAAACATCTCTTTAGAAACTATTCTGTGTACTTCCCCTTTAAATCTTCATGAGCTCCGCTGACCCCGCCCCTCTTTTCCAAGGCGCTCTCTGAGGATCTTTTTTTAGCTGTATTCATAGTGAAACTTGCTAATTAGCACATTATTAGGAAAGGAGATTTGCAAAGATTCATTAAAAGACATTATACTCACTGCTTCTGTAGGTGAGGCTGGATCATGAATGATTCACGCAAACAAACGCATATCGGTTGATCAAGGGCACGTTTCCCTTTAAAACCAAACGTAACATTACTCCTCCGCATCTTCAGTCACTCAGATGTCGGGGGTAAATGACTACGGCTATGTTCATTAATACATTCAACAACAAAAAAGTTGTTAAGGTAAGACACCCGTTCAGTCTGTGTGACACGCTGCTGTCAATCAACTATTGTGGGAGTGGCCACTGTCGGTGTGACGCCACACCCACATGCATTTGAGAATGGCTGGATTTCAGAAGCGGCAACTTATTTTTATTCATTATTTATTCATTTTATTCATTGTAGGGTGGTTGTATACTCCCACAAACCATACACCAGTGGAAAGCTTATTAAATCTCGATTTGAAATATTATGACTGGTTTTGTGGTCCGGGGTCACATCTAACACTGAGAAATATGAATGAAATAATAAAGGAAACAAAATACCTGAGTTGCAAAATAAATCAGCTGCAGGTCGTGGAGACGGCTGTAAGTGTGATCAGACAGACACAGTTTATGGAGTGTGTGACCGCCGTCCTAGAGGATAACGCCCGCCGTCTGTGTGTTATACGCAATGCCATCGTCATGACGACACCATAATCGGTTTATTAGCACATTATTGACGACGACACAAATCGAACCTCGAATACCCTGAACTAAACAGACTGCATCCATCAGGAGCAGCTCTTACACTTACATCTGTGCGTTCATACAATAGAAATGTCAAAGTGAAATTGAAATATATCGCCTTCACCATGCCTTGTCTAGAAACTTAAGCAGACACAGTTTACAAGTTCACAGAAATTAAATAGGCCCTGCTAGTTTGGGTTTTTAGGTGCTTTTTGGTGTTTAGGAGGTTTTTTGGGACTTTCTATGAGGTCGATAGGATATAACCGGACAGACAGACAGAACACAATAACTCATAATCAGTATGAATGCACTGGGTTTGTCCACAGTGTAATCTGAAGCCTGGTCAATGTGCACAGGTTGACAGATGATAAGAGATCCCAGGCGGTCTCCATGACGACACCTGCTCCTGATCCTGCCAAACCTGGCAGAGTTTAATTCATGTGCAGATGCCAAGATGAGATGCACCTTACACACACACACACACAGGTGATCTGCACTGATGCAATCACAGGAAAACACACTATTAACGGAAACTGGATACACACACTGAATTTGATAAACATTGACACGTTCTGTGACGTACAAAAACCCCAAATGTAAAAAAAAATACATTTGATATATAAAAATAGGAAATTAACTGAAATAAATACATTTGCATGCTAAGTATTACAACTCAAGCAATATAGAAATCTAAAATAGAAAGCTTTAACTAGTAAAAACCTAAAAAAACAACTACAGTAATGAGATATACTGTAAAAAAAAAAGAATCTCAATTAAAAACATTCCTGCATACCTAATCTGCTGAAAGTGAATGTACACGTGATAGATGCTGTTTGTTCAGTGACATGTAGAAAATACGCAGTCATACATGAATAAACAAGCCATCGTAAAGAGCCAGAAGAATGAGGACACTGTACACACACACACACACACACACACACACACTATAGTAAGAGGAGAGTAGCTGGTCAAACACAAGCACCCAGGAGCTCAGCTGACGTTCGGTTCGTCAGGATCTTAATGGACGCTGTACAATAGAGGCTCATCCTGACAGACTCTCGCTCCTCTGTAATAACCCCGTCCCGTCTCAGCAGCGCTCGCGGCGAGGACGAGTCTGTTCCTTCATGTCCTCCGCCGTGATCTGCTCACCAGTCCAGCTCATCTCCCCAGACACGCTAACAACCTCCCGGCGGTGTGCAGATCTCACACACACACACACACACTTCAAATGGGGTTAGTGGCGTCTTTGGCCTCGTTAGCTGCTCCTGCATCGTCCTGACACTGAACTTCACTTTATTAGGTTTGTGAGGTTAAAGGGCTCATCGTATGCCCATTTTACACAAGATACGAGTAAATTAAAAACTCGATAACATATTTTAGTTAAAGGGTCCACAACGGTAGAGTAAAATAACCCGTATGTACCCTGTTAAAATAAGCTGTTTGCATCAAGCCATTATAGTCCACGTCGCTTTTAATGCTAATGAGCTCTAACTGAAATATCTTAGTTAAGATACTTAATAATAAGCTAAAGTATTGAAATTTAACTATATATATATATAAATTGTAACCAATTTTATTAATTGTGGCATGTTTCATAATTAAGCATATACACATCATAAAACACTAATTTATGCAAACTGTTAAACAAAACATCGTATTTACATAAACCGAACCAAACAAATGCCATAAAACTGGTTTTACAAACATCAGCTTAATATTATTAGGGTAATTACTGTAAATACGTATTTCATTTGTAAGTTGTTTACTTCATGATAGTATTTTAGTAATAATTAATTAGTACAAATTCAAAAATCTAAACTTTTAAGATCTACTTTCATTGTTAGATTCATTATTAAACGCTTCATGAATGTAAGTTTGCTTTTTTGTTTGTTTTCTTTCCTCTCGTGCTGATCTCCAGCGACTCTGAGGGGTGTGTTCAGGACAGATAAGAGACCCAACACACGTCATGGAACGCAGCAGGACGTCCCGCACACTCACAACAACCTGTGACAGCCATCAAAGACTCGCTCCACTTTCATTCTCTGAGCTCGACCTTCAACGCAAACTCACCGAGTGCTTACAGTGTTGATGCTGTTAACCATAACTGAAATATTCCTAAACAATAATAATAAACTAAGATGAAATAAGTAAATAAAATATAAATATTAGTGTTGTCATACAATTAAATTAAATTGCATCCAAAATAAATAAATATTATTACATAATATGTGTGTGTGTACCGTGCATATTTATTATGTATATATCAAGACACATACATGCATGTACATATTTAGGATATAAATATAAATGTATTTATATATGATGTAATATATATGAATATAAATGTAAATATTTTGAAAATATATGCTGTATGTATGTGTCTTTATATATATATACACACACCTAATAAATATGCACGGTACCCATGTGTATATTATGTTAACAAAAATGTTTATTTTGGATGTGATTCATTCCGATGAATCATTTGACAGCACTAATTAAATATACATAATAATGTCAAATTTATATAATATGAACATGACTAAACCCTTAGTTGAAGTTAAAAAGAAAACAGAAAATATCAAATTAAAAGCCAATTCAAAATATGAATAAATACTAATATATATATATATATATATATATATATACACGGTATAAATAATATTAAAATAACGTTGTTGTAAATTTTCAGATTTCCCGTGTTTTATCAAACATAAAAATAGTGTAATATTCAATCAAATGAAGCTTGATATTTTTCCTGATCTAGATGTGTATGTGTACACGTGTGTATAATAGAGATGCAGCCATCATTTGTCCATCGAGTTACGCAACCAGTTAAACACGGATCACTTTAACGAGATGAATAAACTGACACCAGCTGTGACACACACACACACACACACACACACACCGGCCTCTCATTAACACGATTAGCTGCTAATGATGTAAAGACCGTTGAGCTGATCTGGAGATGAGACACGCAGTCAAGAACATGTAGAGAGTGAATACTACATATTATATTTAATGCAGCCCAATAGTTCAGACAAAAAACAGTCCAGAAACTTTTAGCTGAAACTATGACTACAGCAAACACAGCAGCTACAGACTCTCAGACACAGAGCAGATACAGGCCACCACAGTCACACCCGCGGCTCCTGGTGATATATTACAGGCACTTAAACACAAATATATATATATGACAGTTGGATGACCATTTCTGGATGAACTATGCCTTTAATTTATGTGAACCTAGACTTGGTGCAAAGGCTGCAAACTCACACACACAGATATTTGTCAGGCCAATAAAGCACAGAGAGAGAGAGAGAGAGAGAGAGAATGTCCTGCGGTGATGAATGCAGCTGAAACAATCACAAACACACTGCAACAGCAGCCCAGACGCCAGAGGAGAAAGAGAGTGAACAACACACACACACACACACTACCTTGCTGTTCTAAAGCGCTCTTAAGAACAACATTATTACTGACAGGTAATCAGAGCGATGACATCATCGCCGGAGATGAAAGAGGTCCACACCTTAAAAGGATGATGATGGTGTTACAATCTCAAGACATTTCCTGTGACTCACAAATTCCAGAGGGAGATGTATGGGACAGGAAACACTAACAATTATTATTTGTCCATTTGGAAGCTGAATTTGATTAGTTTGCTTTAATATTAAATATAATCTGTTGTCTAGACAGAAATGAGATCCTCTGTTTTTTTATACTATATAATAAAGAAAGAAAAGGAACTGGTCCA
>JAUYWG010000040.1:1181182-1197568 GCA_034779775.1 Enteromius afrohamiltoni | reverse complement strand
ATATACACACACACACACACATATATATATATATATATATATACACACATACACTATAGTTATTTGTCCATGGATTTCAATTGCTTGTTTTGTTTTTTTTTTATATTAAATTGCTCAGATATATACATTTTAATACTACATTAATACATATATATATATATATATATATTTTTTTTTTTTTATTATATGTATATATATATATATATATATATATTGTTTAGACAAGAATGAGATTTGTTTTATTGAGATTTGAGAAAATTAATTAATAAAACAAAGTATTATGCAAATATTAAATGGGGGGGGGTGCTTTTGAAGTACTAAATCACTTAAACCTGAATTTTTAAATAAATAAATAATAAAACTAAAATAAAAATATAAGTAAAACTGAAAATATAAAAAAATATTAATAAATGCTATAATACAACTAGTGCTGTCAAATGATTAATTGCATCCAAAATAAAGGTTTCTCTTTACATAATATATGCATTCATAATGTGTTCATTTATTATGTTTATATTAAAACACACATGTACAGTATATATTTTGAAAGTAAATGCATTTATATATTTATTTTCTTATATGTGATATTATATCTAAATATATTTAATATATAAACAGATCATATTTTCATGAAATATATACATGCATGTGTTTGTATTTATATATACTTAGTATATTTGTATGTACTGTGTATATTTATTATGTAGATTAAAAATGCCATTGGTGATTCTGGTTATGATTCCGATTAAAACAAAGTCCTGTTAGCTTTTCTCCCATGTGAGTCTGTAGAAGTCTGATCACGATGAACTGCATGAAGCACAGTTTGAAAGATTTGACAGTTCAGAAGCGTTTGAGTTCTCAAACTGAATGAGAACGTGACCGAAGCGAGTGCCATCATCAGTCATGTGCCGGAGCTGTGAAGGACTGTGTTAGTGGGTCAGTGTGTCTCTGGCCTCATATCACAGCAGCATGTGTGTGATTCATCACCAAAAAAAAAAAAATCACAGGAATCACGTCAGAGCCTCGTCACGCTGCTGCAGGTTTCGTTTTCAACACTACCTGTTTGGACACACACACACACACAACTGCACACAGAGGGAGTGAGGTGCAGCTCTTCGTGTCGCAGTTAAGCCGCTATAATAAGCTTTTGGGGAATCCGGCATGTCAGTAGTTCTGCGGCTCAAGCGTCGATTGTGTCTCACCTTTGTTAATAAACAACAAAATAAAGCAGCTCTGCTTCTGCATTTTTCCTAAGAGAGTATAGGTTTTCATGACAGCAGGACTGATGATATTAGCATGTGTCCGCACGGCATGAGAGGAACAAAGGATATGCATGAAAATCAAGCTGAAGTGCAAGCATCAAACACAGACACACAACCAGCTTCACTCACCAAACACCAGCAGACTCAAACCATTCTGATGCATTGAAAAACATGATGTATTACAGGCAGAACAAACACAAAGGTCTTCACTACCACCCACTGCAATAAACGTTTGGGTTCAATTATGACTGAAATATAATAGGATTCTGTGCAGCACTTACAAACGATAAAAAATGCAAAGTAGAATTATCATGACTCCAAATGATCCAATGGTTTGGAATGGTTTACATTTAAAATGTTTATTCAAATTTAATTACCCCATTAATATAGAAACATTTACTTAGAAAATAAAAGTTCCAAAATGGAATTGGAATTGAATGGAAAGGAATTGTGGAAGGAATAAACTGGATTTGATAGCTATCCACAGATTCCCCCTCATAAAGTCAGAAGAGTTTAAATAAAGCCTGATGCCATTAGTTTGCATCAGACTCAAAGCTGCTCACATTACACTGCAGTAAAGTGGATCTGTTTGCTCATTATATTCTCTTACAAGACCCTGAGGAACTACAGAAACATGTAACATGGTGGGAATAACACAAGGACGGCAGCATCTTTGACAGTTAAAGGCGGTAAAGGGTTATAATAGAAGCTTTTACTTTTATTTTGAATAAGGAGTCAAAACTAGTAGTAGTGGACACTGGTATCTAGGGAGAACTGTGGCTGGTAGAAGATATAAAGGCAATAATTCATGTTAGCCAAGGAGACTCATTTCATATGCATGCATACACAACAAAACTGGTGATTTATAAAACTTTCTAGTCTTTTTATTGAAGAGTGGAAGTATTCAGCTGACTATGAGAAAGAGACAATTATCCTCGACTGGAGCAAGAGAGAGAGAGAGGAAAGAGCGACAAAATGGGAAAGTCCATCTTCATCAGTGGTGCCTGAGACACACAGAGATCAGAGAATCTCAGGCATCTCACAGCTCCGATCACTTCACGACAGCTGAGCAAACGCTACCCAGAATGCAACGGTTAAATTTCCCTGATACTTCCAGTGAGGCGGATCTTGTAAAGGCAAGTCCTCTGACGTGACTGTTATAATACTTGACACTAGTTCACACATGCCTTTCTGACAGAAGAAATAAGCCTCGTGTTATTAAGATGCCAACTATTCCAAATATGTTGTGTTTATTAAAAATAAGACAATTTACTTACACATTATTCACATACGCCTATAGCCTTCATATTTTTGTATTTTGTGTGTATAACGTTTATATTTTAGCTTACGTTTGAACTTTCAAAATCCAAATTTTTTTTAATCCAAAAAGAAATTGGATTAAAATGCTGAAATAAACACATACTGAACAAATGGAGCACAAAACAAGTTTTAGACAATAAATAAATATAGAAAAAAAAAATCATCACAACAAGAAAATAAAAACAATTTAATTGAATATGAAAATACAAAAACAAAAGCTAATTCAAATAATTAATACTATAATAGCCTAGTATATAAATCAAACCAATTATAGGATGTTGTATGGCATGATGGAAAGCTGAAATATAATAAATAATACATATCAAATCCTTGTAATGCACAGCTGAATAATAATATGGATCTATTCATTAAAGAATTTATTTGTACAAATATGTAGTATAAATATCTTTATTTATTGTATTAATTTTTTTATTTAAATGGGCTTAGTTTTATTAGGACTGCGCGATATATACAGTATATCGATATATTTGCGCATCTCGTCCATGCACACCTGTCTGCTGCCTGGCCCGTATTTGCTCTGATTGGCTCTGTCTTTCATTGGCCTATATGATAGAAAATACTCAGAGTTGGTGTAAAACAGTAGTGCATGTGAGTGAATCATCAGCTGTTATTAAAGCTGTGCAGTCCAGTCCTCTCAGTGTGATGGTTTCCAATCGACTGTAATTTGTGATGTGATTAGCGGTAAATCTCCATCAGCTGTTTTTAAACGGACTGCCAGTTAATATGCAGAGCTATAGTTCACTGACAAGCTACACAACATCGCGTTCAGTTTCGCGGGTGATTCATCTTGTCAGTGATCTACGGTCTGAAAACAGCTGATGGAAAACCAAGGGGGAAAAAAAAAGTATTTGGCCAGGTATGGTTTTCCCATACTAGGAATTTGTGTTTAACTCATCCAAGTGCACACACGGCAGTTGTGTTGAAGGGTCTCACCTCAGTTTTGGTATTGTAGGTGGAGAGAGCGCTGGTTTTTCACTCCACCCACAATCCCTGCCAAAGAACTGGCTCATACGATATAGATCATGAAAAGTGAGCATTCAACACTAGACTGAAGTAAAAAATAAAATAAATTTGGAATAATTTGCACAGATGAATTGTTCAAGATAACGCCAGGGAAAAAAAGAAAGTTAGACTGACAAAACTCAGACCTCAGCCTTAGCCTCCATTTCATTGTAAGGCCTTGTAGACATGGAGGTGAATTCAATTTCAGCCTGATCTCAGACGAGATAGTTTTTCGAGTGGCGGCCTGCCGGTATTGATTGGGTTGGTTTTTTCTCTCTCCGAATCTTGCGGCAGCACCAATTACCTCCCCACCCACCATCCCTTGCTCCCTAATTCACATCTTCAGCGTGAAATCTCCCTCCGTCCCCGTCTCTCAGACCGCCGGCTGCATTCGCTCGCTTTCGTTGCTCAGCAATCAAATCAGGTGAACAAAGCGTGCCTCCAGAAATCGGTGGCAGCGCAAACAAAAGGATGTGACATCGTCAGCCCTCAGACTGCAGAGGGAAACAGATGAACAGGAAACAACCAGAGCCTCTGCCAAACGCCGCCATAATACTGCCTGAAACCAATGCAAATCATTCAGAATTAAAGCAACAGTCAAGCCTAAAGATGAAGTTACAATTAAACAGCCAAAGAGCGGTGCATACGGCTTTTGTCCTATATTATAGGTCATGTGAAGTCAAACGATAGAGGAAGAAACTGTCATTAAAACACACAGGTTCCTGTCCAGAATTCAGAAATGACGTGTTAATGTTAATCAATGGGTTTTTCGGTCTGAATGACGTCAATGACTGTGGTTAATCGAGCTGTTTTTCAAAGACTAAGCCACAAACCGTTTGGTTACATCCCATTATTGAAGGTTTTATGGGGAAGTGTGAATATAATGGCCTACTGCGGCGGACTGTAAGGTGTTGTTGTTTGTGTTGAATGAGGTGTCAGTCTGTTTTCCTGCTGGCCTTTGGCACCGATCAATGATTCAGCTGCCAAAAGACACTGAGGGGTTTTGCAAGGAAGGATTTTATCTTAACAAATATCAGACAGATGACAAACCTGCGACAACAAAAGCGTTGAGGCGCAGATACTAATCACAGCACATGTGCTATAGTCACGAGTGGAAAATGGAAAACGGTTCTTAAAGCGATAGTTATCCCTAAATAATGACATCTGACATCCGTCATGTGGCTCCAAACCAAAAAGACTTTGGCTAATCTGGTAAAACCAGAGAGATTTCTGTCTTTCCAGTGAAAGTCCAAGAAACCATTTGAAGCCTTTGTGAACGGGCTGCAAAGACCAATTTATATAGCAATAACTGAAAATCATACACAGGGTACATCATATGTATATACTATATACATATATATTAAATATATGGGTCATCTCTGACTTCCATAGCATTTTTAAGACAATAGTGAACCAAAGCAGCCTGGTTACAAACTTTTGTAACTTTTCAGCAGAACAAAGACATTCATACAGGATTGGAAATACTCAAGGGTGAGTGAATGATGACAGAATTTTGGAGTGAACTATTCCTTTAAGACCGGTTTTGTGGTCAAGGGTCAGATATGTTAAACAATTTTCATTTTTGAGTGAACTATCCCTTTAAAACCCATTTTCACCAAGGGGGACAATTAAAACAAGAATGATAAGTGACAGCCAATTAGAATCCACCTCACTTTAAGGCGCTGGAGCATTTATAGCAGCAGATGATAAAACCGTAGAGTGCTTATAATAAACACAATGTTATTGTGCATTGGTATGGGCGCTAATACAGTTATCGTCTTTGGTTTAAACAGGCTTTTATTCAAAACAGGTTCAATTTACAAAAGAAACTTGAGTAGAAAGATTTACATGGCGTTTGGTTACTTGATTTTTGAACAGCTGCACTGCCACATCAACAAACAACACAACCAAAGCACCCAAAACCACCAATCAATTACTCTTGTGAGAAGGTGATTTTATTTAAAAGGAATCAGTGAAAATGATTTAAGGCTCATGCAAACCAACAGTGATATCGGTAAGTGTTTGAACCAACAGATAGTGTTCTCTTGATCTTAAATGAGTGATGCAGTTTTGTTATCTGCCTCTTTAAATGTGCAGGCTCTTTAAACTCTGGATTCTAATACTGATGTTGTTCCACTGTGTTGATTTTATCATTATATTATATTTGTGCTGTGGACTTTCCTACTCTCATAGAATGATTCAACTCCATAGTTATAATTTATCAACATGAAGTGAATGGGCATTTAAACTCTTGGATAACTGATTTGAATATTTCTAATAACTCACTAAATCAGACAGAACGGCATTATTTAAAAGTAGAGACCATTGCCAGTGGTTTCCACGATCTACTAAGGCTTATACGCTTTTGGGAAAAGCAGCCCAGAGCAATTGTTGACATGCTCATTGAACTGTTAGTCATTAGTTTCATTATGTCCAATTTGAACCGGGAACTGTTACTGTGCTTTTAATGCTCGTCAATTCCCACTCCCATTGACCATTGCTGCTTTTTTCACTCAGAGATGCACACATCAGAAATCAGACACGCGCCGCATGGACGCCCTGTGCCACCCACTGCGCCATCTTTAGCTCTAATTAAGTAGCCGGGGTGAGTTACAGGGCTATTGTCCACCTGAATTAGATATAAAACAAGATCACATTAATATTTAATACTAGTCCCGAGCAAGATGATAGCGCTATGCTCTTTCCCTAATGTATTACATTTTGAATACAACCATAAGCTCCGGCCAAACATGAAACATCAACAAGCCGATCGATATTTCTGTGTATTTTTAGAGTTTCCTGTCAATACCAGCAGCGTGATGCCACGCAAAACACAAGCACATGCTGTGTAACCCAGATCTATACCAATTGCTCCATCAATACGCATTTAATACAAATAAGCCAATTAGCTTCGATGGGCAGCCATTTCACATGTCTGTGTTGTCTGTATCCATAGCGGACAGTCAAAACAACAGGCAGCAGGGAGTATCCGCTTTCCAGAAGAACGATTGCTTTGAACATTGAAACATACATGTTCACCTGATCACAAATGCAGGGTAATGCAACGCTGGAATATAAAGCCTGAAACCCTAGTTACCATGGCAGCATCCCAAACCAATTCCATACCATTCCTAATTTAGAACACGATGCATGAATCTCCACACATTCTAAGGCGACGTATCTAGGACTACCACACGACTGCAACATATTCCAGACCACCAGGCTGGAATTGAAAGCATGAAGCTCCTCCGTTACCACGGCAGCATCCCAAGCTAATATTTACAAGACTGTTCCTAGCAATACAACATATGGATCCCAGTTAGGCCTACTTAACCAGCGTTTCTACGATCTGTTACACCAGTATACTCACAACATCTAGCAATCCAACATTATATTAAATTCCCTCGATGTCAAACAATAATAACAATACGATAAAACACACACACATACATATAGGGGTCAATTTACTATCCTCTACTTTAATATGATTTACAACAAATCAAACTCTACAAATTACCTATGGAGCATCCCAAACCAATCCCAATAAAATGCTTGGCAAATATATTTTTCCTGATATTTATTTCAGACTTTATCGGTTGTTAGTTTGTCAGTATCAGGTCTACCGATAAATAAAATATTTCTATATCGATATACTCCAATATATAATAAACTAACATGCAAAACATGAAACTCGACAGTTACCTGCATCTATTTCCGACAGAATATGAATGAAACCCTGACACTAAAACAGCATTAAATCAATTTATCCCAATAAATTCAACATTTATTTCAGACCAAATAGCATGATTTGAGGGATTACTACCACTAATATTATTAATGCTGCTACTACTAGTACAGCTAATAATATGTGTATCAATACTGGTCATAAAAAAAGCAATATCGGTAAATCACTGCTATTAGTCTAATATTTTCCAGAACAACAGGTTGCAGCACAAAGCATGCAGCTCTGCAGTTCCTGTGCCAGCATTCCTGACAAATATCCCAGACCACTGACAGGCTGAGATACAATACATGAAGCCCAACAGATACCACAGCAGCATCCCAAACCAATTCCATTTCCAAACCCTGACAAATTAAACCAGCATTACATCAATCTACTGCCCGAAACACAGCATTTCAAACATTTATTTAATTTAGATCATTCCCAATTCCAGGATGGAATACAACATATGAATAAGATATACTAGAATTATTTCTCTATTAAGGGGAAATATTGTATGCAGTTAGTAGTGTATTATTGGGTCTTAAACAGCATAATTTGGGGGGGAAAAAATTATAATATTATTGCTGCTACTACTAATACACTGCAAAAATATATTTGCAAAAATCATCAGATTTCTGCCAATGGAGAAAAATATTATGGTTTAACCTTTGAAATAAGATTATTTTCCTTACTTTACTGGCAGATATTTTTGCTTTTTAAAAACTAACCAAATTTGGATTTTTTTTTTGTTGTTGTTTTATATACAAAAAAATGTTATCTTAAAATCATTTTACTTGTCAGATGTATACATCATGATTCAATGATTTTTTAGATATTTATACTAAAACCATGCAATATCGGTAAATCTCTATCCATTACTTATATTTCCAGAAAAGCAGAACCACAGTTCATGTGCCAGCAGCATTCCTGACAAATTTCCCAGACCACTGACAGGCTGAGATACAATACATACAGCCCTGCATGTCTGAACATTTCACCTGCAGCTCTTTGTTTAGCTGAAGTTGCTCTGGTCTTTACCGCACCGTCGTGTTCAGATTCAACCACCGATCATTGTTCATATGGCTTTCACTGAAAACCGCGACACATATATCGTGCTGAAATCTGTCTATTCTTTGATTACACCTGGCTCTGCTCACTGTCGTATTCCCCCCAGCTTTAACTCAGTGTGTTGTCCTTTATGTGGATAAATGTCAAAGAAACCTCGAGCATTACCCGGCGGTGCACCGCTGCTTCCCTCCCCGGCAGACAGGCGCCTTACCTCGGCACGCAGCTCGGCGACGATCGGTCCACTTCCCAGGTGGCGTACAGGTTCATGTGCACCGGCCGATTGGAGGTGATCGCCACCGGTTTGGAGGGCTGCGGAGACGGTACGCCTCCAGTCCTTGGGAGCCCTCCCCGCTCCGACATGCTGGAGGAACCTTATGTTTGAAAACAATGAAGGAAAACCCGAATAAAACGCCTGTTTGCCGGAGCGCCGACCCTCTTACTGCAGCACAATCATCCGTCCACGAGGACCGAGGCTCGGTTACACCGATCGCGACGCGCCCCGCGCTGCTCTTCAGCCTGCCGTAGCGAATGTTTCTCAAGTTGCGCTAGTTGTTTATCGTTGCAGGAAGCGGAAATTTCTTTTTTGCTTGCAGAGAAGCGCCACGGCCGAAGAGCAACGCCTCTTGTGAAAGACGAGCCCTCATAACCAACCCTAGAGAGATACACAGAGAGAGAGAGAGAGAGAGAGAGAGAGAGAGAGAGAGAGAGAGAGAGGGAGAGAGAGAGGGAGAGATACAGAGAGAGAGAGAGAGAATAGAATAGAATTTACTTTTATTTACAACAAAAAACAAATTCACATTTATTTTGTAAATTTATTAATAAAGCATAATCCAAAATATTTAGATAATTAAATTTATTTTATGGTCATTGTACTTATACTAAAAAAATCTGTTTGGTTAGTCTCAGTTTAAACAAAAGAAACTTCAATTGACCAACAATAAATAATACACAGCAGCAGCAAAATAAAGTGTGTGTGTGCAGACACTTCTATCCAAAGGGGCTTTAAACATATGATGTGTATAAAGGTAGTACAGGGTAAGAGGCCCATTGGATGTAATTGTCTCTTAAAATACAGCACAACAAAACCCACAGCAGCACTTTTCGAAGTGTGTGGGATGCCACAGATAATAGTTTATCTTAAGTGGAGGGATGGATTTGATGATAGACGTGTAAAGTGTGACCATATACTGTTCCAGTAACAATGGAGATTTATTATGATATAAACATCCCATTTAAATAACTTGTGAATATTGAATTCAACAGTCAATAACAAACAACTTGTTTGTATAAAACTGATTGTATAAAACGGGAAAAAGGGACTGATATCAACCAGACATTTTCTGAGGTTGCATTCTTCTGCATTTTCTTTGCACGAATCGTCTTTCTCCCTCATAACGCACTTCAGGAGCAGATGAAACACATTCAGAGCCACTGAACCGTCATTAAGAATTCATGAATTATTGATGCTTTTCAATGTGGGTCAAATTTGTCGAGAGTTTGTTCACGTCTGATGGATTTATAGATGTCAGATAATAAATGCTCCGTTCAAACGCTTGTCTGTAACAGTTGTGACATTTTTTATATTATATGTTCAGATATAAAATATTCTTTCAGTGAATTTAAGTCAATGTGTCACATAGCTGTTATTTTTTTATTTAAAATTATACATTTTACATAAAAAGTCATAACTGATGCAAGTTAGAATTATGAGATAAGAAGCTGAAATTATGAGAGACAAAATTGACAAAAATGCGAAATTATGAGATTTAGTATAAATTATGACAAAATGCTAAATTATGAGATTTTAAGTAAAATTATGACAGAGTTAAAATTATGATTTAATGTCAAAATTATGACAAAAAAGGTGAAATTATGAGATTTCAAGTCATAATTACAAGTTTTTTTTCTCTTTTACATTTATCTCATAATATGTGATAAAATGTAAATTAGATCATTTTTTATCTCATAATTTTGACTTTAAATCTCAATCTCATAAAATGCAAAAATATTAGATAAATTATGAAATAATATAATATTAAATAATTAAACATATATATAATTTTATGCATTTTTAAATGTTGTTAAAATCCTAAATCATTAAACTAAAATATTTAATTAATTAACACATTGTTAATTATTAATGTTTAGTATAGTTCTGTTTTGTTCTGTGTTCATTATATTTTATACATCTATCAGTCAACGTGCTAATAATAGGATTTTGGTTAAAAACCATATTAATGGACAGTGAGTTTGTCTTCAGGTCATCTTAGGACAACACTAACTAGTGCTCAGTTGAGCTGGTCATGTGGTCAGCCACATTATAATGAGCCTGGATTATATGACGGTGATCCGGTCCTGTCCTAATAAACACAGGACCGAGGGTCAGTCAGAAACGACCCCTGTGTCACAGCAAGGTGAAGGCATCATCTAAGCGCCTGCTGTTTACTCACACATTCCCAGGCTGGGAACCCCACACAGGAGGAGGCTGGTGATCAAAGCACATCTATATTTATCAGCTCATTCACCTTCCGGCCGTCTGAGGGAGAGAATATGACCGGCTGAGGCTGACCAACGCATGGCACAGCTGGGCTTCTCCTGAGACACGTGCATGTGTGTGTGTGTGAGCCTCGGGCCCGTGTAGCGTTTATGACATCATCTCTTAACGAGTACAGCCTGAGGATGCTGACGATGTTGTGCGATTGAAACGGAAGGTAAGCACCCACGCCTGTGGGTATTCAAATCAAAGCGCTAATTAGTTGAGTCATTACAATCTGGCTGTACTGCGCAGCACAGTTTAGTCACAGTTTTAGTGCATCTGCGAGAGAGTAAAGTTGAGCGACGCAAAAAGAGAATCAAACTTTTATGTGAAAACTATACTATATAAGTGGAAGAATGGGAAGAAACCAAAGTATGATATTTGCCTCATTGACATTACTTTAATTATGAAACAAACGCTGAAATGAGTCAAAATCATGACAAATAATAAATTATTATAAAATATTAAACAAAATAATAAAAAAATATACATTTCATGATAATGGAAAAGTTGAAGCTGACAAAAAAGTGAAACTATAAGATTGTTATAAGAAGTTGATTATGAGGTAAGAAAGTAATAATCATGACAGTCAAAAGTTATTATGACGCATAATTTCACATTTTATGTAATAGGCCTTACTTTAATTTCAAAACCACATCCTTTCTGATAATTTCCACTTCACCTTTTTTTTTTGGTCATGACTTTTCATCTCGACTAATTTTTTTATACCATACCAGACGTCACTGACATTCATTCTCAATCTTAATATTTTTTAAAGATATTTCTTCTTTTCTTTTTCCTAATTAATATTGATCCCAGCATCTTCAAATGATATTATGATGTCATAATTAACATTTGCTAATTCTTGTATTTGTAAAATCATGTGTTTGAATGCATCAAGATTTCTACTTTTTAAACTGACTTTCAAATCTCAGTTAGTTGAGGCTTATACCTAGTCCTAGACTAAAACAAACTGAAAGAAACTAACTTTTTCTGAGGCATGTTTATACAAATTATTTTACTGAACTATGGTCTACTCCTGGTTTAGACCAAGTCCTGTCTGGGAAACCGGGCCTTAGCATCTCAATTTAAACTGGATCATAATTGTGATTTCCCCAAGCATGATTTGATCAATCTTTTGTTCTTCTGCGGCAGAGACGGGCCTCCATAAGGAAAAGTGATCTTGTTTAATGTGCCAAGTTCATTTCAGATCCTCCTGAATAACATTGGTGTCTCACTCATCAGAAACCACACACACCTGAGATGATATCCAAGCCTTTCGAATGAAGTCAGTGTTTGGACGATGACGGGAATGTTCCTGCCCACCTCCGCGACGTGTTGGACCTCATTCAGCCGTTGTGTTTGACGGGAAACCAGCGCGTTATTGTCTGAGACGCGTGTTTGTCTGCTCTCGAGTCTCGACTGATGTCAAGTGCTAGTGAAAGTGCTATGTAGGTCAAAACAAATCCCACACATCAGGTGATACGGTCAGACTTCCTGAAGAAGCTCTGACTCGCCCCCTGCTGGCCTGAGCGAGTCACTGCATAAAGACAAACCTGCATAAATACTGCAGTGTTTCCAGAGCTTAATCAACAGAGATTCATTTCTTGTTCATTTGAGCACGTATACGAAAATAACCACTGTAACCATTCCTCAAAAAAAGATATAAACGAAATGAAAGACTAACATCAGTTTGTCACGGACTGGTATTTTATTTACAAAAACATCGAGCATAAATGAAAAACGCCGCTCACTGTGATGCGACGCTCAAACACATGGGCGCTTCGACACGACATCAGCAGTTAAAAAAAGAAGAGAAATGAAGGATGAGATCACCACCGCTGGGCTAGAACTTGAACTCTTTGTACTTCTTCGCTCCAGAGCGCGTGTCCTGCGGCTGAGCCTTGCGCTTCTTTTGCTGCAAGAAACACAGAAGAGAAATGTTTCAGGGAAAACACATTTACAAAGACCACACACAAAACACCTCAGTTCAGCACAGCTTTAGTAGAAAGCACCCCGTTTAGTGATTTTTCACAGCATATTTTGCAGCTTACAAACACATTAGTTAGAGTTATTTTTACCGTAAAATAAAAAAATTGATGTGAAGACAAATCTTATTTAAAAATTATAAAATATATTTATATTTAGACTTATTTGAAAAATAAAACCGAATTAATGTCTGATTATTTAAGTACAAATATAGATCTTTTTAAAATAAAGTATTTTTTATATATATATAAATTGGGTTTATAATCAAAAACAAATTGCATAAATGCATGTAATGTATAAAACATTGCTATCAAACTGCATCTAAAATAAGTTTTAGATGATGTATGTGTGCATACCGTTAATTGTTATAATGTATATGTATATATAAATACAAAACACATGCATCTATTCGTTTAAGAAAACTTAAAACCTATATAAAATACAAGAATATAAATATACACGTAAATCCATGCCAACATTTTCAAAATATATACCATGTGTGTGCATTTATATATAGACACTATACACGTATCATGTTAAACTTAATCGTTTGACATTGACTCATTTAATTAGCTGATTTTGTGTCTTTGTTTAGCAATTAGCAGATGCAAAATCTAAGACATGTGAGCCGATCAACGTACAATAATGAAAGAGTGAAAGCACCAACACGGTTTCTGTGTTTTGGATACGCTCAGAAGGTCTGAACTCACCTTCTGTTTGGCGGCGTGCTCGGCCACCATGTCGCTGAAGTCTTCTTTCTCCACCTGCTGCTCTCGGACGTGCTCCTCGTACTTCTGCGTCATGGCCATGGGGTCGAGCTCCAGCTCCTCGGGCGCCAGAGCCACCTCCACCCCCTGAGAGTCTCCGCTGAGCGCCACGACCCCCACCTTACGGCTGATCACCGTCTGCACCAACCACACCAGAGAGGACGATGAGAGGAAGCAGCAGGTAAACATGACATGCACAGAAACTATAGAGCTGACATTTCCTCCGCCAGCTGCTGCTCGTCTATCTCTCGCTGTCATTTTAAATGCAAATGAGTGCCGTACGGATGGTGAGCTGATGGCTGGAGAGAGCACTGATGGAGATGTGTAAATGGTAAGATGAATAATAGCTGGATATTAAAAGATTTCACGGTTTGATATCAATTAGATGAATATGAGGTTATGTCCAGCTTTTCCATTTCTTTAATATTTTGCTACAATATTAAAAGGTTGCATTTGCTGTTTTTTTATATCAAATATAAAATAAAAATTAATTTTCATTACAGATTTTTTCAAATATACATGAAATGAGGACTCACTGACTATCAAATAATTTTTTTTTTGCAGAAATTCATATATTTAGGAAAAAAACAGACAAAGCTTAAGCCTAGTCCTTGATTAAAGTGTAAATCGGAGCCGTTTTAACAAATGAACTTGCACTGACTGACTTTAAAACACGTCTTGGGATGCGCACCAGTAATGTTTGCTTTATTAAGGCATGCAAATGTTTATGCAAAGCCCAAAGTGAATAAATAGTGCCCATATTCATAAAGATGATTTATTTATAGACACTGATTGGTTTTTCTGAGGAAAATGTTAATTGACATTGTTCATAATCTGTTTTACTCACATGATCTTTACGCGGCTAAAACACTGATTGTGTGATTATGAGACGTTAAGTCCCAAGATATTTTATTTTCAACACCTTCAGATGTTTAGATGTTAATTTCAGGTGCTATAGCGATGTCCTCCCGCACTTAACAAAACCTGTCAAACCAAGATGCCTTTGTATTTTGTGGTGTAAGTGATAGATTTAGACACGGATATTGGTTTATTAAACGCATCTATAAAGTGTACAGTTTTAATATCAGCTTAGATTTCTAATGTAAACATAAACTGAAAGCGTGAATTTAGGCCCTGTAGCAAGAATACATCAAACCAAAGCTGATCTGAGAAGCAGACACGCAGCCGTACCGTAGACATGTCGTAGATGTGTGTGGAGGCCATCATAGCGGCCCCGACCGGCCCCGTCCTCCTCTCCGGCAGCACGGTGAACAGCTGAGGCGTCTCATTTCTGAAAACACACAAACACCACTTATATAAGCAGAGGTTTATCAGACGCTTTCCTCTGAAGTGCTGGAGGAGATGATGTCGATAGCTCACCAACAGCGCTCAAACCTACAACCCGAAGCCCAATTTCGGAGCGTTATAACACACATTAGTCACAAATGCCACTGCAGGTTTAAAACATGGCCTGTGCAACACTAGAGGACTAATGGAGCCAGCGCTGCCGTATGGGGCCTGTCAGAGCTCTCCGAGAGTATAAACATGACTCACGCTGTACTGTTGGACTGATCAACACCATAAAGCTGACTCTAGCATGCTTGATACATGAATTCAGAGCTCTAAATGCTCAGCATGATCAAACGTTTGCAGAAAAACCTGTTGCACACAATCTGCTACATGCATCTAGTGATTACTTTAATCAAGTAAAAGGCCTTTTAGCAGAAACTAGAGCCCGACCGATGAAGGATTTTGAAGGCAGATACCGATACAAACATTTGTTGGTTTTAAAATCCGATATATCGACCGATATTGTATTATTTCAGAAACGGGCAATAAAACTAACTTAACATAATATGAAAATGCATTTTAAAAAGAAACGCTTTTATTGTCACAGCAGAAGAGGAACATCAAAACATATTCAAGTTCTGAGAAATAAAATGTATAAAAATACAAACTTTAGATATGAAACGTAAAATCCTTTGAACAAAAGCCCCAAAACAACAACCACCAAATCAAAGTTACCAGTAAGGGTTGTTTCGTCCGTTTTCATTTTATTTTTTAAATATTCATTTATCTGTCATTATATGTGCCGATACCAATAGTTTGGAAAATGCCTAATATTGGCCTGCCGATAAATCGGTCGGGCTCTAGTGAAACGTTAAAATGTTTTTTTAAATGTTAAAATGCTTTTATTTTGCACGGATGACATATCAAGCAGGCGCGAGGGTTTGAAATGAGCTTGTGGGTCAAGTTTCTTTGCATGTAGATCTGATTTCCGGCAGAGGATCGACCCAACCCTATTTGATATTATATATAAATTAGGGCCGGGATTTTAACGCATTAATTTAGATTAATTAATTACACAAAAATAACACGTTCCATTTTTTTATGCATTTTAATCACACTTATTTTTGCTTCTCAGAGGATGAGTTTCGGCGGACCGATTATACTGGAGCACCAACTAGCATTTCTAATGCTCTGAAAGCATAAATATATATAGAATGACACAATATTTTGGGTGAGCGAGCAGCCTGTGGTAAGATGTCCGCCATATGGGGACGTTCGACTCCTTTGGCCAGCAACAGTTTACAGAAAGTCTACCTACTTATAGGGTTCCTGAATTTCTGAAATGTAGGCTACTATATTTCTAAATATCCTGTTGCTACACTTGATGGTAATATTGCACTGGTCTGT
>JAUYWG010000040.1:1134580-1176323 GCA_034779775.1 Enteromius afrohamiltoni | reverse complement strand
ATTTTCATTAAATATATACATGCATGTGTTTGTATTTTTATATACTTAATAAATATACACAGTACATACAAATATATATATCAAAACATCAAGAAAACTAGCACTTTCTGACCTTGAATGTCTCAAAAATCCTCTTGAAGATGATATAGTTTGGGTCGTAGATCGCAGGCTCCTCCGTCACATACTCGATCTCCACCTCGGGCTCCTTGTCACGGCTCTCCTCTTTCTTTTTCTCCTCCTCCTGCTGCTGCCTCTTCTTTTTGTTCTTCTTCTTCCGGTTCCTGCGCTTGCGGTTTTTCTGCAGGTAAACGAGGAGAAATGCAGTGAGAGTTTACAAGTTAGTTCAATGAGAGCCAAGGCTGATTAAAATAAAACAAAAAAACCCACGTCTTTTTTAGAAAGACCACTTTCATCGTCCTCATCTGAGCGGGCGGAGGAATTGTTCATATCCATCTCACCCGCGTCTTCATCACCATCTTCCTCTGTGGATAAAACCAGCAAGAGAAATTATTTCTACGCTGTTTGAATGCAAGAATCTTTCGCTATGACCAGCTAAACGACAAAGCTTTACAAGAAAGATCAGATTTGCTCACTTTTGCTGAAAATAAACACATTAATATACATATTTTTTCTTTATGTATACACACACACACATATATATAAAATAAGCAAACTAATTAAGAGCAGCAGTAATTTTCAGCATGATTTCCTTCATTCTCACACCCTCAGCTTACAAACTGCCTCAAAGGAAACTCTCCTACTGATAATTATACTTGTGCTCAAGTGCTCTCGACTCATAAGCAGGATCATTAGCAACTTTAAAGTGGCGTTTAAGCATGAAATAAACCCTGCGGATCGGCAGTCAGAGTGTTGCTCTTAATGACCTGTAGGGGCGACGCTGAGCTGCTCCTGCCTCATTTCCTTCAGCTGCAGGATCTTCTCCAGAGCCTGAGGAATCTTCGGCCCGATGCCAACATCTTCACCCTGCCACGACTGAACAAAAGCAAGGTCGGTGAAGAGATTGGGTTTATATGTCAAAGAGATCATGCACTGAGGCTCTCAGGGTCTCGCACCTCTCTGGCGTCTTCTCCTGGAGGGGGCGGGACTTTCTGTCGTTGACTGACAGATGGGGGCAGCAGAGAAATACCTGGAGGGGCGGGGCCACTCTGAGGCCCAACTACAGCAGGACAGAAATCAAGTTTAAAATAAAAAAATTCACCCTTATCAGTAACAGAATTAAAAACTGCATCTCAATCTTATCTGCCTGCGAAAGGCAAGACGCATACGGTGAATCAGGTAAATAAAATACTGCTTATGGTGATGAAATACAATGCATGTAAACATGCACTTAGTTGCATGCTTTTTCAGATTAAAAAAAAAAAAAAGTTTTGAGGAGAAAACCTTTAAAAAAAAAAAAACATATACTATGACTAAAACCTGTAGTATACTGTATTTCTGTATTATACACTGTCAGTAAAATAAAAACAAAATGCATGCAATTTCACATGATATCATATCAGCCTGATATAAAATCAATGTTAATGCATAAATTAAAGCAAAGCAGTGTTTCTGCTGTATGAAGGCTGAGGAGCGCTGACCTCTGAGAGGTGGGATGGGGGGCAGGAGGTTGGGTCGGGGTCCCAGTTCAGGTCCCCTGGCGCCTGGTGGCACCCCCTGCTGAATTTTAGCAAGTTCCTGCTGCCTCTCATGTTCCAGAAGCACAGCAGCCTGAGAGACAGACACGCACACATTCAACATTTACAACATTGTAAACAGGCTGTCGCTTTCACTGAATAAAAGCACTACTTTCTTTTTAAAAAACCGTACTGATCTCCAAAAGTTTGAACAGTGGTGCATAACGAATAACTCGCAATCGAGTTTTAGCAGCACAGTTAAGAACAGCAGTCAGTATTTCCTCACCCGTTTCTGCTGCTCTAGGAGCTCCTGCTCCTTCATCTTCTCGTCCATCCCACGCGAGTCTCCCTGAACACACACATACAGCTGTAAACAACTACCTAACTGAGGTTCACCATTGAAACTGTTCAGCACAGCTTTTCAGTCAAATAATAAATGCTTCATAAAGATGCATAGCTATCTATATCGTACTGCAGAAACTCACCTGTGGTGCTCGGTCGTCGTGCTGCATCATGCCGGGCGGCTCCATGCCCATGTGGATGGGTGGAGGACCGCCCATCATGTTCATGGCCTGCATCATATTCATGCCCGGAGGAAGGGGCATAGAGGGCATCGGGGGCATGGGAGGCAGACCTGGCATCTGAGACACGCACACAACACAGGAAATAGCAGAGATGCTTGCCTTTGCAAACAAAAGTAAGTGACACACAGAGGAATAAACAAAACATAACAGTACCGTAGTAGTCATGACCTTGTCTTCTCCTTGCACGTTTGGCTTAGTTAAGATCATCCCAGACTGCAGAAGAGATAAATGTTACGCTCAATAAAAGCAAAAGAAACACATTTAATGAGAGAATCCGCAAGCCTGCTTGAGTTACCTGTGCGTAAGATTTCAGTCGGTCTATGAGCTCCTCTCTGGGACCTGAAGAACAGAAAACACAAATAGATGCGTGAGCCTGGAGCACAAAAACAGTCATACCTGGTATATTAGTAGAAGTAGCCAAACATGCATTCATTAATGCCAAACATCAGTCATTTTGTAATTATTTTTACCATAAATATATCAGAACTAAATTTTAATTTCTATTTATTTTTATGGCACCCTCAATAATTACATCTCAGCCAAATAATGAATAAAGCTTATTTATTCAGCTTTTATAATCTCAATAAAAAAGCCCCGGATTTGTGGTTTTAATATAAAAAGCGCTGGACTGAATGAAACACGGTTTTAAAGGAGTACGATGTGCTGTAACGTTATTTAAATAATAGTTTCAGTGTTGTAACGCACTGTGTTTACAAGCGACTTCTTACGCTTAGCTTATGAGATCCATAGTCTTGATTCAATCACCCCAATACATGCTAATATAGTTTTCCATTGGATATATTTAAACGTGCGACACACTTTAGCGCGAAGTTTGGAGCAGCAAAGGCCTGAGCAGCAGACAGGGACATAACAGGCTAACCGGCTAACGCTAGCTAGCGAGAGGAAAACTGCGCTAAACTCCGCCACAGAGCTCGTTTTCAAACGCTTTCATCTCACCCATGTTAGGTGCTCCAAACTCGGCCAGTTTGGCCTGCAGCTCGCCGTGAGTCCATGTGGCGATATCTATATTTGTGTCAGCGCCCGGCGGCCCGTCGCTAGCCATGATGAAGCTCTGCGAAACTAACGCGTTCAGGCGCAAGGGATCACGGGAACGCCACGCACTTCCTCATGGGGCTTGTCGTTCATTACGTCGAGCAGTGTGCAAATGAGGAGCTAGGGCGCGCTCTTATTTGTTTGGTTTACAGCATGTTGATAACGAATCTAAAGGATAAACATTTTCCAATAAATCAATATACACATGTTTAAATATTTGTCTGTAAAGCAGGCTACTTGGAGACAATTTCTACCTCCAGCGATATTAAAGCCTTAAAATTGATAACGCTATGTACATCTTATAATATTGGTTCTGTGACCTTTTACTTAGGTGTATAAAGTGCCTTTTGAGGCACCTTCTCTTTTTATATTGTAGTTTATATTCCCTCTGGCCTTTCATCCCAGCAAACACATAACGTTCCCCAGAACGTTGCGAGAACGTTCCCAGAACATTCCCGATAGGTTTACAGAACGTTCCCCTAACCTACAGGAAACGTTCTATTTACGTCACAAAAACTTTCCTGGCTAACCAACAGGGAACGTTATGGGAAACAAAAATTGTTAGCTGGGATGTTGTTGTTTTTCCTGTTTTTAGTTTTTTGTTCTTTATTTTTGTGATTTTGTTACTAGTGTTGTATTTTTGTATAGCTTACTTGATAATTAAAAAAAAAAAAAAAAACAACAGGAAAAAGATTTTAGTACTTTATAATACTTTTTTAATAGATATAATCAAAGGTGCACATGTATTATGATTTCACATATAGAAATGGGTTAATTATGGGATGCATTTGCCATATTCAGCCTCAAGCTGGCGGTTTTTCTCAGAATATCACTGAAAATCTGTGCAGACAAAAATCTTATAGCGATGTTGTAGTTTATATATATATGTTTTTATATAACCATTAGTTATATTAATTATATTAATATTATATTTTTATCCGTGTTGCTTGTTTTATGAGGTCCGGTCCTCTAAACCGCGCTCTGTGATTGGTCCACTGAACGCTACCCTTGCATACCATCCCCAACTCCTAGACGCGGTGCGTCTATCAAGCATTGCGCAGACGCGCCTGGATCCGCTGGGCGTTTGTGCTGCAGGGGGGTGAAATCAAACTACACATATTCCAGATGTTCAGAAGATCGAATAATAGTCAGAACCACTGGATTATATGATCTCTGCTCACACTCGGAAGTGCACTGAAAAAAACCCCAAGGCGCAGGGTGAGTCTAAACGCGTTTCTGCAGCCGTGCAAACGAGACTTTGACACTTTGTTTCACTTTTTCTAGTCTACTTTCTCTCACGTCGTTGGCAACAAATACTTGTCAAGTTAAGTTGTATTATAACTCATTTGTTTATCAGGCAAAAGTCACATCTTTTTTAGAGTTTAAAACGTCAAAAGGTGTGTGAACTTCATTTCCTTGTTTTGCAAACTGGCCACTATTAGCTCTCACACTGCTTGCATGCACGCGTTGCTGTTATACGCGGGTAAATAATCCAGTAACGTGTTTAATGTGTGAATGCATGTCGCTGAATCAGTTTTTAAGAGATTGTGTACATCTCGATTGGATTCACACTGACTTCTCAATAGCATCTGAATAGTTTGAGGCTGAATGCATGCATGGCTATTAAAAGCCCTTTAAACACACACACACACACACATGGTCAGCTGTTGTGGTCAGGGTGGGTTTACTGAATGACACAGGAAGGATGATAAGCAAGGGCCGTTTCACCATATAACCTTATTATTTCTTATCTAGAATCCACATTCAGACAGCTTTGGTGGCAACAAGGAGAAACTTGCAGTTCTTGTTTTAGATGCTATAGACTCCCAAATATGACCATCCTTGATAAACCCCCCCCCCACACACACACATATATATATATATATTAATACCAAATTTATACTTTGAAAAATTAATGTTTTAAAAATTTCTAAAATATTATTTGTAAAGCATTTAGTTAAGCCCTGCTCCTTTCAGTGTCTTTTAGGCTGTGGTATTTTATTCCGCTTTGTATTAAAATCACATTGCACCTGGATGTAACCTGAGCCTGCGCTGCACACAGAAGTGTTATTCTGCCATTGTTGACCTGTGATCGTATCACAGCAGAGACTAAAGCAGCATTTCTCATACCGTAAGCACCACTATTTACATTAGGACGAGTGGGCATGTGCCGTGGCTTACAGGAGTCAAACCGCAGAGGAAAGAGTGTCATTGTATGTATATAATAGTGATGGGTGTTGTCTGTGAAATCTCTGAGTGACTTTCAGACACGCCCAAAAATACGGAGAAATCCTACCTGTAGGCCACAGTGACTTGAGCTCTCCATACTGCTGCTGTTTATCCACATCAGGAAAGAGTAGAGGGTTAAATGTTGTTTATGTTTAGTATATATAATGCACACATACTGTACACACCCATGCGCAAAGAAAAGTTATGTATCTATAATTTCAACACATTATATAACATGGCTGGTGTTCTAGTGTCAGTTTGAGGTCTTGTGGAACACATTTTCCCTCAAAGGGTTTCTCAGTAATCTTTTTCTCTGTATGTGAACGTCTTGAGCCTCTCTCTGATTGGTCGACTGCATCTGTTTCATGATGTGTCTTTACTTGTTTTTCTTTAGTCCTCTCTCATCAGCCCATCCTTCACCAGAGAGCTTACACCCCCACCAGAGAAAAATACAATATTTATTTCGGTGTTTTTGTGAGGTTCACTCGGATAAAGTCAGGCCTCTGTGCCCTCATCAGCAGAAATGAATGTGAACATGAACATATATTTCATGAGGATGGAATAATGTAAGAGTGAAGCTCATGAAACATACATTGTAAAAGATTACAGTGATTTTAACAGTAGAACACTGTGAAAATGCTACCTTTACGGTAAACTCCTGTAAAGTTTACAGGGAAAAACAGTAAACTGACATTCCCAGAATTCCCTGCATTGCTTTTTAAATTTTGTTTGAATTTGATGTTTTTTTTTTAAGTAACTGTTTCTTGTACTTCATGCGGTGTTGTTAAATGAATGTTTATTTCATATCTTACTTTAGAGTCTCACCATAACGATGTTTAATGGACTCTGAGCTCCTTCTCTATATGTTCATATTTAAAAGCTGCTAGTGATGGGCTTTGGTTCATCATGTGACTTTCTCATACATTCCAAACAGATTCAGTACTTTAATAAGCTTGTAAATTAACATTATATCAGTTAATGAAATTACGGTATTTTACTGTGAATTTAACTTAAAACCATAAAACCTAATTTGTTACTGTATTTTTTCAGCTGCTGATTTTGCACTGTAAATTTGATAGACTTTTTTTACTGTGTGTCAAGAAACACTCAGGACTGCATTTTCCAAAAGCTAAAGAAGGTGATAGTGTCTACAATCTACTTGCGCTTAAGATGTTTTTGGGCAATGCAACTCTGGATATATATACCCCAGAAGTATAAACAATATTCTCTCTTTCTCTTTTCAGTTGTTTCATTTAATTATGTGCATATTAAGTGCACTGAAATAAAAACCTTTAGAAACAATATTCAGAAATTTCTAGTGAAATGGATTGCAAAAAATACATGTGGAGAAGGACACATATTATTTTCTTATGAAACAGTCTGAAATCATTGTTTTATAAAAAAATAAAAAGAAAAGCATTATTGTAGTGCTATACACACACATATATAATATAACCTGGGCCTGTCTGCATGAGCATTATTTATGAGTCCTCTGTAGATCACAGAGCTCATTTACTCTGCTGGAGATGTCTGGAGATTTGCCAGGAGTGTCTGACATGGATCCTCATCCTGAAGACATTCAGAAAGAGCTGGTGTGAACAACACAAAAAAATGCATGATAGGAAACCAAAGAAACTCACCAGAAAATCATCCCTAAAGACCTGAAGTATAATTTAAAATCATCAATCTTAGCTTGAATGCATTAATGCTAAGTCACAGTTCGAGCCCTGAACGCTCTTGTTTGTCCTGCTGGCAAACATCCACACCAGTCTTGGCAGCTCGTCTGTGTCTTTCCATGAATCTCACGCACCACACCCTTCCACTGCTCTACTTTCTCTCATTTGTTTGAATGGCTCTCATGTCAGTGTGTTCACGAGCACGGTTCCCATAAGACTACAACAGATGGCACGACTAATAACATGTAGTTTAGAGTTAAAGGCCATTTGACCGAGATTCAGCTCTAAATATGACCACAGGGCACAGGGTACAGGCTTGGCTAATATTTGAGTATGGTTGAGCAAACAAAGGTAGCGTGAATCAGAACGGTGAGTAAGCAGTACTTGGTTCCTCAGGTTTACCGCAGTGTGAGATATATGAGTAGAGGAGGGGGAAGGTATATTAGACCGGTTTAACAAGCTCATTCCTTCACGGATGCTCTGCAGTGAATGGGTGCCGTCAGAATTAGAGTCCGAACAGCTGATAAATACATCACAATAATCCCGAGCACTCCAGCCCATCCGTTAATGTCTCGAGAAGACAGAAGCTGGATGTGTGTAAGAAACAAATCGATCAAGTTGTTTAAGGTTGTGACAGCAGAGTTCAGGCTTTGTTTGAAACTAATGCTAGTTTGTTCTGCTTTCAGAGGCGTATTTCAGCACTGTGTAGTCAGATTGTCCTGTGGGAAACTTTCTTAGGTTGAAATTATGAAAAAAAAACCCCTCCTATTTTCACCCGAAAAGTGTCATTACTTGCTCACTCTCAAGTTGTAATTAAGAATAGTGATTAATATTGGCACAAAGTTTGACTCCTTAAGCTTTTAACTCATCACTTTCTGTGAGTGCACAAGAATTATGAGATACATAAAGCATCAAATACTAAAGTAAGCATAACTGTACAGTAAATGACAGTAAATGATGAAAAGACATGTGAAATAATTGAAATGAGAAGGTTATTTTATTATATTTGAATTCATTTAAAGCCTCTCTTCTCTTTTTTTTCAGGACTTCTGAACCAGATCTTTATTGGCAGCTGGGTGAATAAATGACATCCAGCATCATCTTTCACGCTGAATTAACATATTCAGTCTACTCCTCATTTCCTGCATTGTGATTGGCTCGTCTCTGCCCCCTCCTTCGTTCTCATTGGCTGTCTGGGATTACGTGGTCTGTTAGTGCGGGTCCCAGTAAAGCGGGTGAAAACATGGAGCCCATTTACGCCACAGGGATGGCGGCGAAGCTGAGGAGTCAGTGGGATAGAGATGCTGGTTTGGGTCAGAACCACAATGCTTTGAAGTTCCTGGGACAGGATTATGACTCACTGAGGGCCCAGTGCCAACAGACCAGGAGCCTGTTTGAGGACCCTCTGTTCTCGGCCAGCGCTTCTTCTCTGGGATTCAATGAGCTGGGTCCCAGATCCTCCAAGACGCAAGGTGTGCGGTGGATGAGACCGACGGTGAGCTGGCCACAAGGGTTGCTTTTATTTATTTATTTATTGCAAATACTACTTCCTTCATACTCCATCCCTGCTTGGTGGGCCTCTTCTTTTGCAATTGACTTATTTAATAGGAATAATTCACCCAAAAATGAAATGTTCTCACCCTTCATTCAGGATGTAGATGAGTTTGCTTCTTCATCAGATTTGGAGAAATGTAGCGTTACATCACTTGCTCATTAGTAGATGCTCTGCAGCGAATGGGTGCCGTCAGAATGTAGGTGAAACAGCTGATAAAAACACCACAATAATCCACACCACTCCAGCCCATCAGGTGTTTTTAAGAAACAAGCTAACTTCAAACCATAACTTCTGTCCAGAATATAAGTCCATAAAAAGCTATTTCCAGTGGAAAGTCCATGTCCTGTTTTCTCTCATACCAAAATCCATTCATATGTTCAGAGCTGTTTTGACCTGTAAATAGTGCTTGATCTGTGCAGCTCTCTCTCTTCTTTCAGACCAGACCACTTTCTCACTGGAGGAAGTGCTATTATAAATAATGGACACACATGTTGGCCAGATGTAACGGTTTGGGGAGAGATTTGTTGTAGTTTTTGGTTTCAGGAGGCATTAACTGCTGGACTGGAGAGGTGTGATGTTTTTATCAGCTGTTTGGACACTCATTCTCACGGCACCCATTCGCTGCAAGTGCTGAGCAATGCTGTATTTTTACCAAATCTGATGAAGAAACATTCAAGATAAAAATGAGTTTGCGTAATTTGTGTTTTTTTGGATGAGCCACGTCTTTACTAACACTTCACCTCTGTCATCACATATGTTCACACATTCCCTAGTTTAACCTTTCGCTCTGCTTCTTTCACTCTCTGAACGCATTTCTAAGCACTTCTCTGTGTGATGGGTCACATCTATTGTCAGCGTCCCGCAGGACTTTGTGGTTTCTAGTCAGTCCATTAACGCATGGCTTTATATAACCACGTCTCTCTTGCTTGTTGCTATGGGATGATCGAGCCGAAATGATTTGTCAGGAAAAATGGCTACTCATTATACATTCATTTACCCTTTCTGCCTTCATAAACTAGGCATGAGTTTGAATCTGAATGACATACTCTGTGTTTTCAAGCTTTGAAGCGTGTGCTTTGACAAGCATGATGCAGAATGTGTGTGTAATTGAATAAGCGGCACAATGCTGCGTATTATCTCCTGAACATGCAAATCTAATTTAGCGTCACGTGTGTGTTTGCAGGAAATTTGCATGCGTCCTCAGTTCATCATGGATGGAGCGACTCGTACCGACATCTGTCAGGGAGCTCTGGGTGAGTCATCAGGGAGGAGGACTTTACCTCAAACAACCCTGATTTTACCACACTATAACCTCAAGCAGCTGTTCATTTACTAGACCAGTGAATCGTTTACAAGGTGGGGTTGGGAAAGCTTTTTTCTTTTTTTTAATTCTCACAAAGGCTGCATTTACTTGATCAAAAATACTTTTAAACAGAGTGTATATAAAATAAATTTTATAGTCAATATTTGAACTTTATAAAAAAAGTTTTGTTTTGTTTTTTGCAGGGTATGCACATTCATGCATGCACAATAATTGAAATAAGTGCATTTAAATTTAAGTGAAATAAAATAAAAGGGTTGAACCACTAAAAACTGGATATTACAAATCAAGTGTGCTGTCTGGTGTGTAAAGTACAGTGATGTTTACTTTAAACATATCATCTCATTCATAATTAAAGCTCTGACCCTGCGCTCATTAAATAAAGAGCTGCTGTCTAATGCATTATGATGGCATCATCAGCGTTTAAACATGTAAAGCCCCGAAGAAGAGCTGTGATTGGGTAGGATGTGTGTAGCGGCCCAGTGACTGCTGTTGTGCTTTTAAAAGCTTAGTAAACATGGGAACATAATGACTGAGTGTCCCTCTTCTGTATCTGGTTTGTTTGGGTCTGGGGTGCTATTTTGAGTTATATTTTTGAGTCCCACTGACTGACGAACAATTACCGCTGTGAAGCTACTATGCAAAGGCAAACAAGACTTTATTCAACAGTTCTTGGTCTCTCCGCGTCGCCATAGCAACATTTTGGAGAATCTTATAATAATATAATGTGTTTTTCTCAGGTGACTGCTGGTTGCTGGCAGCCATCGCGTCTCTGACTCTAAACGATGACCTCCTTCACCGCGTGGTGCCACACGGACAGAGCTTTGATGGAGGATATGTGGGAATATTTCACTTCCAGGTGCGTCAGAGTGACAAACACTAGACCATGAGCACAGACCTGCGTCTGACACCAGAGAGTACAGCTTTATACTTCAGCTTTATACGACAAAATCAAGGGTTTTTTGTAGCAATACTATAAAGAATCATGTTTGGTTCACTGCTTGGAAATGCGTGGTTTATATTGTGTGTGTGTGTGTGTGTGTCAGTAGTGAATTATTGTGCTGATGTGTGTGTTTCTGACTCAGTGAGGCGAGGGGCTGGGCTCACTGCCGTTTAAATAACCTCAATGAAGCGGTAGAAAGGATCATGGGTAATGAGATGACATAGCATGCCAAGAATCCTTTACAATTTGTACAGATGGCAAATGATGACACAGTACAAAATCCAACTTATTTGAGAAACACAACGGTGCTAAATGATGAAAAAGTATGCTGCTGTAATCCAAATGTTGCTGCTGTAGAAGTCTTTTATTAAATACAAAGAAATAATACAGAATAATTCAAAGAAAGCGGTGCAGTGCAAAGTTCATTAAGGCCCTGCGCAGCTAAACACTCACACACACACACAGAAGCTCTAAAAACACACACATGCTTCATGGATGGATGAGCGTGTGAACAAAAACACAGGATCCAAATGTGTTCAGTAATGCGTCTCTCACACACACACACACACACACCCTGCACCTGTGTGTTTGCTGCTAGTTCTGAGCTCTGGCTCATCTGGGACTCATTTAGATTAAATTAGGAGCAGAAATGCAGAGAGTGTGTGTAAAACCTAATTATGAGAGAGAGAGAGTAAATGACTGAGAGCCACAGGGAGACTGGAGAACTGCTACAGTGCATTTTCAGTCATTTACCAGTGGTCTGGCTCATATTCCAAAAAATATGCCAAAATCAGGAAAATGCATTGTGTGTAGACGGTTAATGCTGTTATATGACCATTTAGATGCTTTACGCTGAAATGTGCTTTCATGATAATTGCTTTTTTATTACTTATCATAGGTGTAGTATATTTTGTTGCAATAGTAAAATATATGCAAAATGCACATTTATACATTTATGTCATATTTAATTTGTGTAATATTTCTTGCATCATAATGTAATTTTTGTTAGTTTTTTAGTTCCACTAGTATTTTATCTTTTTTTAAATTTTGGTTTGGTTTCAATTGCTGAAAAAAAGTGTTTTTAGTTAGAATTAACACTGGTAAGGTGATTTTTATTTATTTATTTATTTTTTAATATTCTAAATGGATAGAATAGTTTGGAGATTTCCTGATCCAGGAATGTTCTTGTGTGACTTAATCTCGCCTCTTTATTAAATAAATCAAATATACAGCGGGAAACTCCCCTGAGATGTTTCACTGATGTCTCTGAAATCCATCTTAAGCCTTCAATGGCTCTTTATAGAAGGACATATATGAGAAGAGGGTGTGTGTATTTATGGTGAATAATATAACCTGAAATCTGCAAGTAGAGACAAGTTCTGCTTTACCAACAATTCCTGGAATATATATTTGTGAATAATTCATGATGGTTCAGTAACAGTAAAGCTGAAGTCAGGTCTTCTCATAGTTAACAAGAGGACCCCTGAAAGATTGTGCCCCGTGGTCCTCTTCAGCTCCTCTCAGAAAGTTTCTTCTTGCATGTCCGGAAGTTGAAATAACATGGCGTCTATGAAAGCCAATATCTTTCCAAATATCTCTGTCTTTCTGATAAACCCAGGACGATTTATCTGTGGGTTTTATCATTTATGAATTACTGCAAAAAAATAAACTCTGTCACCTACAAAAACTGACTATGCTTACCCATTTCATTCATCATGATAATCTTCACAAACAACAGCGTTTGTGAAATTTAAAGCCTAATGCAATCAGTATAAGTAAAAAGCAAAGCGCGGACTCTAAATGACATCTACATGACTACCATTAAGGATCCAGAAGTACTCAAATGCGACTCTCGTTTCTGAGTTTCGGTCCTGCAGCACATGCTATTCCCAAGAACAGTATCTCCACGCTAATGAATATTTAATAATAAGTCTGATGTAAATCTACAAATGTGATTATTGGTTGATTGCAGACCAGAAAGATGTGAGATTAACCCCAGTTTCACAGTCTTTGTTTTCTAGAGTGTGTTTGATTGGTGGAACCATCATTGTCAGTAAAGAGTGTCTCTGAATCTCTCTCTGTCTGTAGTTCTGGCAGTTCGGCGAGTGGGTGGATGTGGTGATTGACGACCGGTTGCCGGTGAAGGACGGGAAGCTGCTGTTCGTTCACTCGGCAGAGGGTGGAGAGTTCTGGAGCGCTCTGCTGGAGAAGGCCTACGCCAAGTACGATCATCCTCAGCTGTTCACGTGAAGCAAATACAGGTTATCGGCACTTCTGCAGTCTGTTACTGTCTTGTTCTTCAGGCTGAACGGCTGTTATGAGGCTCTGTCGGGCGGCAGCACCTCTGAGGGCTTTGAGGATTTCACTGGAGGAGTCACAGAGATGTACGAGTTAAAGAAAGCACCCGCCGATCTCTTCAGCATCATTGGTCGTGCCGTCGAGAGAGGATCGCTGCTGGGGTGCTCTATAGACGTGAGCACTCATCCTCACTATGCTGACTTTTAACCTTAATTTATGAAGGATTTGAAGACCCCAACCCTGAGCAGCAGAGCCAAACACTTATATGTGCAACACTAGGCGCTAGAATGTTCTTCAACAGACAAGCGATTTAAAGCAGCCTCATAACATATTCATGAGCTTTGTACAGTCACAGAAATTGTGATCTATTTAGGTACAATGGCAACATTTTGTAGTTAATAAAAAGGATGATTTTTTTTTTTTTTTTTTTTTTTTTTATCATATTAGTTATTAACCTGTTTGTATTGCTGACGTGATCAGTATCAGTGTCTAACTGGCATGTTTGTGTCCTTAAGATCACAAGTAAGTTTGACATGGAGGCGGTGACCTTCAAGAAGCTGGTCAAAGGTCACGCATACTCAGTGACCGGAGTGGAAGAGGTGAGCCGGAGACATACTAAAGCACTTACTCTACACATCTATCTAGCAGGTCCCCAGGGAACATAGGACAGACCTAGACGCATCTGTCAAATGCATGACTGTAAATGTAATCTGAAATCGAGCTGATCGCCTTAATAGATGTTTCTGGTCTTAGTGTGTGCATTTAATCAATGCAAGCTGTTCCACAGGGAAATGTCTTTGTACTCAGAAATGTTAATGATCTGTTGATCAGGTGGTGTACAGAGGAAACATGACTAAGCTGGTGCGCATCAGGAACCCGTGGGGTGAGGTGGAGTGGACCGGCGCGTGGAGTGACGAGTGAGAATCACTCTGTGCTGATTAATGCCTCATTCTTACTGTGTTGAAGTTATTCTGACTGTTCTTTTGTGTGTGTGTGTGTGTGTGTGTGTGTGTGTGTGTTCAGCTCTCGGGAGTGGGAAAATGTGGACCGTTCTGTCCGAGGCAGATTACAGAACCGCAGCGAGGACGGAGAGTTCTGGTGAGTCGATCAGTATCAGAGATAAGCAGAGACCACACACACACACCTTTGCAATGACCTATAAATGCCCATAAACACTTCTGAACAACTAAACAGCCCTAGCAACCCTCTAGCAACAACTGATCAGAACATCTTAGCAGCAGCATAGCAACACATTGGAAATGACCTACTGTAGCAACAACACAGGACACCTTTGCAATACCACTCAAATTGTCCTTAAAGTGCAAATCTTCTTACCATCATCCTATAATTCCCTTTAAACCATGCAGAATATAGCAACGCCCCAGAAACCACTATCAACAACAACAACTTAGAACACTAAAGCAACAACCAGTAAGTGCCCAACAAGCAATTTAAAATGTAGCGCCATAGAAACCACTAACAAACAAACACCCAATCAACAACGCCCTAGAAACCACCTAACAATCACACAGACACCATAGCAATGACCTCAGCACCGCTCAGATAGTCACCAGGTCTCTCTTGACAGGATGTCGTTCAGTGATTTCCTGCGTGAGTTCACTCGGCTGGAGATCTGTAACCTGACGGCAGACGCGCTCCAGGCGAGTCAGGTGAAGAAGTGGAGCACGTCGCTCTATCAGGGCGAGTGGAGGAGAGGAAGCACGGCCGGCGGATGCAGGAACTTCCCAGGTACAGCAGGGGATGGGGAACAGTGGCGGGAAAACCACCAAAACCTCATCTGCCATCTTTTGTTTCTGTAACCACAGCCACCTTCTGGATCAACCCTCAGTTCAAGTTGACCCTAAAACACCCGGATTCTCCCGGCCAATCGGATTGCAGCTTCCTGGTGGCACTGATGCAGAAGGACCGCAGGAGGAAGAGGAGAGAAGGACAAGACATGGAGACCATTGGATTCGCCATTTATGAGGTCAGGGAGCAGATGTCTTCATCTAAAGTTCTGTTCATGTGTTTTGGGCTGCTTTTCTGATTTGTTGCTTTTTCACTTTTATTTTTGCAGGTGCCAAGAGAGGTATGATGAGACTCACCCCCAGGGCCTTTTAAGTCAAGTGCTATTTATTTATACATATACACATATGTGCTTTATATAGCACAGATTGTTTCAAACATGCTTGTGAGATGATTCAGACATTTGAAGGCCTTTAAATACTGTAGACGAGAGTCAAATATTGAGAAGCTTGACGTCACTAGGTTTCACTTATAACTGAATAAATTGTAATATTCACAGGAGAAAAACTAAATCTGTCTAATTTGTATCATGCACGCTGTTTAGAACACAACCACAGGCAATGCCCTAGAAGCTACCTACAAATCACAACCACATATTACATATCCATACCCTGACACCCATGAAAACAAGTTCTACGCAGACAAATAATGTGAAGTACTCCATAGCAACACCCTAGAAACCACATAACAACAACAATACATAGCAACAACCTATTAATGGGCTACAAGTTTTTCATAACACCTTAGCAACTACATAGCAACCTTTTAGAAACTTATAAGATGTTGCTTTAAACTGGTTAATAGAAACTACCCTATAAATCGCCTGGGAACCCTAGCAACACCCTATAACCACCTAGCAATGCCCTAGAAACCACCTAAGTACCCAAGTGACACCCTAGAAACCACATGGACCACTCTAGAAACAACCCAGAAATGCCCTATAAACTGTTCATATCAACCACACACAACATTATTGAATGCCCTGGCAACTACATAGCAACACCCTGGTAACCCATAATAAGACGTTTTGCACTGGCAAAGAGAAACTACCATAGGAACCACCTAGGAAATCAAGCAAGAGCCTAGAAACCGCACAGACTACCATGTTTCTCTTGTAAAATGTAAAAGTCTTCAAAACACCTTAGCAACCACACACAACACCATAGCAACAACGTATCAATCATGACACAATAGCAACTACATAGCAACACACTGGTAACCCATAATAGGTAGTTTTGCACTGGCAAATGGAAACTACCCTAGGAAACCTAACAACACTCCAGAAACCCTAGCTACAGCCTAGAAACCCCACAGACTACCATAGAAACAATGTGTAAATGCCCTATAAACTTTTTTATAAACACCATAGCAACCACACACAACACCATAGCAACAACGTATAAATCAGAACACCTTAGCAACTACATAGAAACACCCTGGCAACCAATTTGACACTGTTTTTTACACTGAGAATAGATTTTAACATGAATATTCTTGACGAATGATACACAGATTTGAAGCGGACGTTACTGAGTTAACGCTGTGTGTTTGTGCTCAGTTTGTGGGGAAGTCCGGTGTTCATCTGAAGCGGGATTTCTTCCTGTCTCACGCGTCCAGCGCTCGCTCGGAGCTCTTCATCAACCTACGGGAGGTGAGCTCACGCTTTCGGCTACCTGCCGGCGAGTACATCATCGTTCCCTCCACCTTCGAGCCACAGAAAGAGGCAGACTTCGTGCTCCGAGTTTTCTCAGAGAAACCTGCCAACTCCGAGTAAGTGGACTCGCAGTGATTGATCAGCTGTTAGGATTAAACATGAGCTTTCTCAACAAGCTCCAAAATGTAGACGATGTTATCAGGTGCTTCAGAATAACTTACCTTTGCATTATTTCCTCAAAATATATTCCATCCTGTGAATTGCACAGATTGTTCTCTGGCTCATATTGTAATTCTCTTTGTGTCCTTCAGAGAAATGGATGATAAAGTCACGGCTGATATTCCAGCAGAGGTGAGATGATCAGATCCAGACAGGAGCTTATTATATCATGCAAGACAACAAGAACGCATTCATTTATTTATGAGAATGTTCTCTTTCTTGATCGCTTCAGCAACGTCTGGATGAGAGTCAGATTGACGCTGGGTTTAAGAGTCTCTTCAGACAGCTGGCTGGAGCGGTGAGGGCCTGGTCAACCACTGCTGTGCAGACATTCAGTATTACAATGCATTTATATGTTAATCATGTGTGCATGTGTTGTCTAGGACATGGAGATCAGCACGACAGAGCTGCAGACCATCCTGAACAGAATCATCTCCAAACGTGAGATCTTCATGATTTAGTAGTTCTGGTTCACTCTCTACACAGGCAGCTCACTTCTAAGACAGTTACAGTAGTTAAATCTTACAGTGTATGTGAGATATGTGCTTCTGCAGAAGCCAATAGTCAGTCGCCTGTTAATCATGTGAATCTGAATATTTAGCAATAAGTAGAAAATATCTTTATCAGAAGTTGTACACAGTGAGATCTGAAACACTGCAACATAATTGAACCTAAAATATTAAAGTACACTTCAAAAACATTTTTTTCAAGCCTAGATGTTTTTTGTTTCCAGCCAAAAAAATTATCAAGAAAGATTTTCCAAACAAGTAAAAATTGTCTTGACTTAATTAAATAATCTGCCAATGTGGTAAGTAAAATAATCTTATTTCAAACAAAAAACAAGATTATTTTGCTTGTTTCAATTAAAAACTAAATTTTCTGAAAACAAGACAATTATTTTTGGCTGAAAATAAGACAAAAAGGTCATGTTTAGCAGTGTACTTTTATATTTGATGTTAAATTATGTTGCAGTGTTTCTGAATTCTTACGCTGTAGAGCTTGCACAGCATCAGACAGATCACACTTTTCAAGAAACTCATCTCTGTTGTGTGTATGCACGCACAGATAAAGATTTAAAGACGGATGGGTTCGGGAAGGAGTCGTGCCGAAGCATGATCAACCTCATGGATGTATCCTTTCCACTCAGTCAGCTTTTAAAATCACTCGATGCTATCAAATACTGGGCATTGAGAGTTTTTCAGATACATTGGCACTGCAGTGTTAAAATCTTTCTCCCGCTGCATGTTCACATCACATCCGTCATTGGCTCTTGGTGTCTCTTTTAGTTCAGACTGTATTTCTGATTACCCTTGACGTGTTTGCAGACGGACGGCAGCGGGAAGCTCGGACTCACAGAGTTTCATGTGTTGTGGGAAAAGATTAAACGCTATCTGGTGAGATGATATTATGTTCAGCTTTAAGTGAAGCTCTTTTAAAGGGGTTAGTCTGGACTGGATAACACATCTACATCTCAACACTTATTCAGCGTTCGGCAGCTGGACCTGGACATTACTACTTGTTCCACATGCAAACACTAGCAAGTCATAACTGAGCTCATTTACATACAGGAAAATTAAAAGTGCAGCGTGTTTATTTAAAAAAGTTATGAACAACCAGTGTTATACTTAAGTAAAAAGTGAAGTTAATGACATAATTCAGAAAAAAAAACTGCATTTTTACTGCATTTTCAAAATTACTAAAACTATATAATACAATACGATATAATATAATATAATACATATTTAATAATATATATATATATATAATAGCATCTCAATAAAACTATACTAAACTGAACAACTTTATACAATAAAGAAAATGAATGAATGGATACATTGCATGCAGTCTGTGGTTTGAAGAGACTGAAATCTGTCGGATCCGATTGCATGATTAATGACTTGCATATGTTTACAGCAAATCTTCAGAGACCATGACGTGGATAAATCAGGCACGATGAGCTCTTATGAGATGAGGAAAGCTCTGGAAGCAGCAGGTACATGCTCTGAAATCTCTTTATTTGGTCTGTTTTGATTTATCCCTGTGTCCTGACCCTCTGTTGCTCCCTTTCTCTCCAGGCTTCAAGCTGAACAATCACTTATTCCAGCTGATCATCCTTCGGTACACAGAGGAAGATCTGTCTGTGGATTTCGACAACTTCGTCACCTGTTTAGTGCGTCTGGAGACCATGTTCAGTGAGTCACCGTCATAGAATTTAAGTGTAGCAAATGTTTATTTTAAATGTTATTGTATATATAGATATATAGTCCAAAGATATTATTAAATACAAAAATTATATATACAGGTGCTGGTCATATAATTAGAATATCTTCAAAAAGTGGATTTATTTCACTTGAAATATATCAGTCTGTGTGGAATCTTTCACTTCTTGTTTCAACTTTTTGAAGATATATACCAGCACCTGTATATACATACAAGGAGGATGTGACATGTGGCCAGGTATGGTTTCCCATACTAGGAATTTGAGACACACAGCAGTGAGAAGTGATCAACCACACACACACACACACGCACACTGTGAACACACACCCGGAGAAGTGGGCAGCCATTGCTGCAGCGCCCGGGGAGCAGTGCCTTGCTCAAAGGTCTCACCTCAGTCGTGGTATTGAAGGTGGAGAGAGGGCTGGTTATTCACGAACCCCACCCACAATCCCTGCCGGACCTTCGAGTAAAATGGATCAGTTTCCACAAATGTACTGTGCAGACACAGATCCATTTCTGCGTTCAGTGCAGTGTCGTAACCCGAAATACAGTAGTCTTACAGTATTAAAGTACAGTATTTCTGCGCTATGAGGACAATGTGACTGAGACGTGTGTGTTTTTACAGAGACCTTTAAGACTCTGGACACAGATGCTGATGGATACATTTCACTCACGTTCTTTCAGGTTTGACTTCCGTTCACATGAACACACACAAAACATGCAGAGAGATGAATGTCTGAGATGTGTATTTGCATTGTGTCAGTCAAGCTATAAACGATCTCTCTGATCTGATGCACTGTGATTTCTGTTTGTGTTGCAGTGGATTTCTTTGACCATGTTTGCCTGAAACGGACAGAGATTTGCATCGTTCGTCTGCACTGACACCATCTTCTCTTCTTTAGTCCTGTCCTCTGAAGAGTGCCTTCATTTTTACACTTCTGCAATGCATTTCTATGGGATAAGAAGCCTTAATGTTGCAACCCTGTTTACATAGTCCACAGGAAAAACCCTGTGCCAAACACATTTCTAAAGCCAAGAGAAAAACATTGACATGATTTGCATGCATTACTCTAGAAAAAACTTGTTCACACTTTCTGTGCCAAATCAATCATTGCCAATTTGAATCATTCTTTATTTTATGATCATGAGCTGCATATCTCTCTGTGAATGTGTCTGAATGTTTCATGTATGAAGACCGCTGTATTAGAAATGCATGTGCTGATGAAACTGTAGCTTTACTTGCTGAAGGGGATTCGGTTCGGACTGAATTTCATGCATGCAGCTGCTTTATGGGAATGTTTACAATGTGCTGAAAAACCAAAGGATCTATTAACAAGGTAAAAGGGACATACACGTTGCCATATACATTCCTTTTAGTTCTGTTTTATGAACAATGCCAAACATCCATTCATTACAATCTAGAACTGGGAATACATTCAATTTGACTTTTATATGAGAGATTTAACAAGACAGCACTTCTCTTAATAGAAAGATGTATATGAAAAGGTGGAGGTTATTATTTTTGTTTGTTTTTACACCTAATGCCAAGCAAAATATTTTACATGTTTTTGTTTTTTCCCCCCTCCCATTGATTCATTTATGTGGGTTTTTAATAAACTTTCTTTTAAAAGTAGAATGTTTCAAGGTCTCGTTTATGCGGCTTTTACCTTAAGTATAAGCAGATATCTGTCGTAAATGGTGGTTTATATATATAAATTGCTGACTTGTTATGTGGCTTTGTGACCTCATTGATTTAGTGAATTATTTTGGTATTAAAATGCTTGGGTGACTGCAAAAAGGTAATGCAACGTTCAAAATCAGCAACCCTTTAAAACAACTTAAAATTAACTTATTTTAACCTAAACGAGAGAAAAATGCAATGCGTGTATAAAACGTTTTTCATTAATGCATACGTACAAACTTGCTTGAGGTCCGTATTTCAGATTTATTAGTAATGAATGTAATATAGAATTTTGTATTTTGTGATCACGGGTGAGCGCTCCTGCAAAAGAAGATGGGCTTTTATTTTGAAATTAACTGGTGCACCAAAGTTAAGCTTCCGAGCTTTGTTTTTACAGCTGTTCTTTAGTTCCGCCGGTCGCTGAACGGAGAGCTAGGATTAAAGATGAGTTCTCTGTCGCAGGAGATCCAGGGATTCTCCGCGGCGCGTCTGAAGAAGCAAAGCACGACAGTGACGACCGTGACGGGCGTGAGGCTCGTGGAGACGCGCCGCGGAGATCATTTCCACGCGGAGCGCGAGGGTGACGCTGCGTGCGGGTTCGTGCAGGATTTGAGCCTCGACCTGCAAGTGGGCGTCATCAGACCCTTCCTCCTGCTCTGTGCGTTGCGTTCGATGTTTATTTGCAATATTGATTGGGAAAACCTCGCTTTAACCCTACTGCGGTGCCAGAAATACCATTATTCCATGCTGATTACGTCACTGTTTATGGACTTCAAGGTACCAGCAGTGACTAAGCGTGGCACTGTATGGTACTTTTTGTGTAACGATGCATCAGAGGGGAAAAACGTGAAAAAGTGTACCATGATCACCAATAATAATAATAATAAGAAGAAGAAGCCTAAAAAACAAGAAAACCCAGAACTCTGATTTCCAGCCACTGTGCACACAGTAGAATGTTTATTTATTTACGATAAATTCCAATTTATCAAATGAGATTAGCATTACATCATGATAAATAGATAGATAGATAGATAAAAGTTCTATCATTTCCAATCAGCTAATGTTCACACAGTAAAATCATTAAACATTAGAATAACAGTCCAGATTTTATAATGGCAATTTAATCTATTGTTATTTAATCAGATTGAATTTTTACCATGAGACATATTTTTAACAGTTTTATTTAAATTTTAAATACATTTTTAAATAATTGTAAAAGTATTTTTAATTCCTTATTTTATTGTTGTAATTATTTTTATTGTGATTACTAATGATTATTTTATTTTAATTTTGAATTACCATTGTGTATGAAATGTGCTATTTAAATAAACTTGCCTTACTTGCTACATTTGACTAATTATGTGATTTTTTTAGCATCACAGGATGCTGCCCATGATATAGATACATTGAAGAAATTACAGGTAATCTAATGATATATATGTATTATTTAATTTGACTGACTTTCTCATAAACACAAAAACAAACAAGCTAATTTATATAATATAAAAATGAATAATTATACGTTCTGCGCTCTTTTTTTCAGGTGACTCATGTGCTAAATGTGGCATATGGGGTTGAGAACGCGTTCCCTGATCTCTTCACATATAAAACCATTACCATGTTAGATCTTCCAGAGACAGACATCACCTCGTACTTCCCTGAATGTTTCGATTTCATAAATGAAGCCAATCAGCAGGTGTGTATGTGAAAGATGAATATCCAGAGAGATGTTTGTGTTTATAACCTGTGTTCTGTGTGCTCCTCAGGGTGGAGTGGTGCTGGTCCACTGTAATGCTGGAGTTTCTCGCTCTGCCTCTGTTGTCGTCGGGTTCCTCATGTCCCAGGAGAAGATGTCATTTGATGAAGCCTTCAGTGCCGTGAAAACCGCCAGGCCTTACATTCAGCCAAACCCAGGCTTTATGAGTCAGCTGAAGAAATATAACCCGTGATTCCACACAAAAACTGATTTTTGTAAAGAAAAACTAAAACTGCTTGATCACTGCATGTGTCAGATTTCACACAGCACTTGATGGGTGGGTTTATGAGCTGATAATGAGATGTTTTGATAGATATCAGAAAGGTGGGGACTGAGAAACTGTTTTAGTGCCAATGTATTTTATTTCATATAAAAAAAAAACAATAATAAAAAATATTTTTATATGAATGTTCATGTTTATATTTGTTGAAAAAATAAATCATAAACCCTCGCTGCTGATTGATTGAAGGCTTTTACATTTTGGTTGTACATTGAGGTTTTCAGCGGGTGACTTTTATTTTAAAATCCATCATGACGGGAAACTGTTCACGCGCGCGTCACGACGTAGTAACTGAGGAGACTTTATCAAAACAAATAAATCCCTAAATATATTACCTGTTGTGTGATTTTTATTATTTCATGAAAGCATGTCGTGTGAGGCGTCTGTCCAGAAACAGCTGCTCTTAATAATGGACAGTTTAGTCTCATCTTTAGTGACAGAAATTTGTCAACTCGATATTTTTCAGTCAAAATATCAAAATGGAAATCCAGAAACTGATATTAAAATGGTAAGTTTGTTCAAATGTATAATGATTAACATCTTAACGTTTGTAGAGATGTTAACCAGTTCACTTTAACGAAGAAAATGCCATGGTTTCAAAAATACAAATATACTTTATCAAATAATAGTTGATAGTTATTTTACTAAGTTACTGTAATATTTCCTTCGGTGTAGATATTTTTATGTGTTATTTTTATAATAAGCACTTTATGATACCAGGTTAATATCAATAATCAATGTTTTAGCTAAAAATTCTTCGTGTGTAATTAAATAACAAAATACATGGATATTAAAACCATGTCCTTTTCTTAATAAACTTGGGAGATGCAGTCCTCGACATAACATATGCAACAGTTTTAAACTTTTAAAAGTTTACCATAACTGATTGTTTCTTGTTTGATTCTCAAGAATCTGACAGCTGCTATAAGGAGAATAACAAACTCAACAGCTGAACACATCTGCAGAATCCTTCATACGGCATCAAACGGACCAAGAAAAGATCATATACGATCAGATCGTGTCAACTGTATAGCAGAGCAGCAGTCTGCTGGGAGTGGAAGACCACTTAACACTTGTATCAAAGATGAGGAACGTGTCAGAGGTGGTTCTTCTCATATTAAAACCATGTACTGCTCTTATTTTAATAGATTAAATAAGAAAACAATTCACTGTTGTAGGAGGAGACCGGCAAGATTTTACCTCAGGCGTTGTGTCTGGAATCCAGGAGAGATTGAGTTGCACCACATCTGGTGGACATCTTCTTCAGACTGTTGAAGTAACCTACATCCTGCTGTAATATTTGCGTTTTGGAATATACAAATGCTTTGATCTGCTGTACATCAAAGTAACGCCGCTCTGTCTTCATCTAGGAAGAGCCAGAGTTTAGATTTGAAGAAGTATTTGTCCACGAAGAGGAACAAGTAGAGTGTCAGACTGCCGCTGTAGATGGTACAAACTCCCTGTTGGATTAACATAATAATATAGTAATGTAATGCCCAAATATACAATAACCATGCCTTATTCATGTTACAGAATCAACAGAGCCCGGTGCAGATGAATCTGAATCTGTAGAGCACCAAAGAGAAGGACCAAACTCTAAGGATGAATCAAATGGCATTTCATTACAGTTAAAATCACTGGATCCACCCGACATTATCAAGACAGGTTTGTACGTCCCAGGACAACTGCTGCTGTAGATGGTACAGACTCCCTGGCATTAATGCTTTTGTATTAACATGGTATAATATGTTAACTTAAAGCCTAAATATACAGTATCACATCTATAACCATGCTTTGTTCATGTTACAGAATCAATAGAGCCCAATGCAGGTCAATCTGAATCTGTAGAGCATCTAAGAGAAGAGCAATGGACCACTGAACCAAACTCTAAGTACATTTCAGTACAATTAAATATACTGGACCCACCCAATATTCTTGAGACAGGATTGGACGACCCAACAGACATCGCTGAAACTGCTGCTGTAGATGGTACAAACTCCCTATCATGCATTTGGATTAACATTGTATATGTTCATGTAAGGCCCTATATGCAATATTTTAATAAACATGCCTGGTTCCTGTTACAGAATCAATAGAGCCCAGTGCAGATGAGTCTGAATCTGTAGAGCATCAAAGAGAAGAACCAAACTCTAAGGACCAATCAAAGGATATTTCTTTGCAATTGGACCCACCCGACATTATTGAGACATGTTTGGACGTCCCAATAGACACCACTGAGAAAGTGAACGAGAAGAACATATGCAAAATCTGTGCAAAGACCTTCACCCACCTCAACAACCTGAGAAGACACGAGCAGAAGTTCCACAGCGGAGAAACGCCGCACGCTTGCCATGAGTGTGGAGAGCGTTTCGGCTCCAGACGCCTTCTCCAAATCCACCGCAGAGACCACAAGGTGGAGAAACCCCACAAATGCACGATCTGCGACAAGGTGTTTCGCTTGCCTAACCACTTGAGGAATCACATGACGAGTCACGGTGACCAGAGACCCTTCTCCTGCTCCACATGTGGGAAGAGCTTCGCGTTGATAAGCATCCTCAGAGCTCACGAGCGAACGCATGCTGGCGAGAAGAAGTTTACGTGCTTGCAATGCGGTTCCCGGTTCCTCACCAAGTCTTACTTGGACTACCACCAGCGGGTTCACACTGGAGAAAAGCCATACCTGTGCAAACACTGCGGGAAGAGCTTCGCCCAAAAGGGTAACCTCAAAGCACACGAAAGGCTTCACACGGGCGAACAGCCTTTTAGATGCGAGGACTGCGGGAAAACCTTCGTACACGCCAACACCTTCAAATCCCACAAGCAGCTCCACACGGGAGTCAAAGATTTCTGCTGTGAGCTGTGCGGGAAGGGCTTTCGGCGAGGAACGCATCTCAAGACTCATCTACTGATGCATTCTGGAGACAAGCCGTTTAGTTGTGACGTATGCGGGAAGACTTTTGCTCTTAAAGGATCTTTGAAGACGCACCAGCTCACTCATACGGGCCAGAAGAGCTACGCTTGTGACGTCTGCAGTAAGCAGTTTACTCAGGCCAGCTCACTGGTGAAACACAAACGGGTTCATACGGGGGAGAAGCCGCACCGCTGTGGAAACTGCGACAAGTGTTTCTCTCAAAGCAGTCATCTTAACTACCACTCAAAGGTTTGCCAGCCTGGGGCAAAAAGGTCAGCAAATTCTAATGTGGAAGAGAACTGAGCAGTCATTCCATTTGTGCCTTTCTGGAAAGAAACCCAAGTGTGATCAAACATTTCAGACTCTTCTTCCATCTGCAAGATGTTTCATGCTTTATTTTCGGATTTATTAGGGTGAATCTCACGGAGAAATGCCTGGGTCGTATTTCACAATGAAATAAAACGATTATGTTTGGGAATATTTGAAGAGTTCATTTGCAAACAACAGATCATTTCAAAAATCATGTTTTTCATTGTGCAAATCAAACTGCAGTTGGGTTATTTTGAGTACCAATTCAATAATAATATGCTAAAAAATAATAATGAAAACAAGTTGTTTTGCAAATAAACTCTTGTGTCTCAAGACCAAACTAAAATAAAGCAGTAGAAATTAAAATAAAAGTATAAAAACTCATGGATGTAAAAAATTAATAAAAAAGTTTTTTCATTTTTGTTTGAAATGTACAGCATTTGTTTTCAATCACTTTTGCATCCACTCCCAAAAAGCATTTACATTAATTTTCCTCCGGAGCAATATTTGCCCATCACCTTGACTCCATAGAAATTCTCCCAGCTTTTAAGGTGTTTTTTGTGTAATGTGTAATATTAAAAGTGTACTCAAAACTCACTTTTCCACAAGAAATGAAACGGAGACGCACGTAATAAATAGCCAGTTTTACTAATAAATGTTAAAAAACACATAAGATAGACATTTACTGTACATGTACTGACACAGCAATCAAAGTTTTACAGAGAATTCAACTTTTAAATTAAGACAGTAACAAATGGTAAACATTAACTTAGCACTGAGAAACATTAGTTTTAGCATTCAAAGGAATGTAAAGATTATTTGTATTTTTTCTTTTTTAAAGAGAAAAAAAATAAGCACTTTCCTGTTGACCGAGTTTATATACATAGGGCAAAATATCACAGACCAAAAATGAAAGGTTGAAAAAAAAAAAAGATTAAGTAGGCATAAATAAATGAAAATAAAGAGCTAAGTTGAATTGACCTGTATAATACAGTTTTTGCAACCATAACCATGTTTGTTCACAGATGAATCGGCGCGGTCTGTGACTGATCTGAGAATAGTCTTAAGCGATATTGTTGTTGTGCTCTATCCGGGTGATCATGGTGGACACCAGCCTCTCCAGCTGCTCCGCCCTCTGTTTACCCGTCTGCAGAACCTCCTCATGATTGGCCTTTTCCTCGCTGTCGTAGTCCATCACCGCCTTATTAGTTATCAAAGACAGAGCGAAGACGCGCATCCCAGAGTGCCTTGCCACGATCACCTCGTGGACCGTACTCATGCCTAAAACACATGAAGGCTGGTTATTAAACTAGAAAAATAGAATATCTAAATAACATTATAGAGAACAATAACTCACTGGTTACTGAACCACTGCTAAACAAAAAAAGTTACATTGGGTTCAAATTAAGGTATGTTTACACCACCACTATTGTACTAAAAATGGATACATTTTTCCCCTCTTGTTTTTGAGACGTTTCGCATACAGTCGAAAATGGATCTGCGAATCAACTAACAGTGCTATATCATGCATGCCAATCCAATAGTTGGCGATACGCATGCACATGACACCATAATCATCATAATCTAAATTTATATTTAGATTCTGCTATCATAACTAATCGTAACTGCTGTATTATGCATGCCAGGCCAGTGGTGGGCGATGTACATACACCATTTACACAGATTCGTGTTTTTATAATACAAAAACTCATACTTTGAAACCCTGTTTTCAAATGGTTGCATTCTCAGGCCCCCAAAACAACCTTTGTTGTGTAAACGAATGGCTAAAATGCATAATATCCTGTTTATTTTGTTTGAAAATGATTCCCTCCCAGCATTCTTGTTACATCATCACTGTCCATTTGCGTAGTTACTTTTAAAACCGTCACATTTACATTTATGCATTTGCTTTTTACACAGAGGCTTGTACTACATTTCAGCTTTACATTTCATTTGTTCATACTTTCCCTGGGAATCCAACCTATGCCCTACAGAAACTGTTGTCAGTATGAACGCTCTTTTCAGCCTACCTGAGAACTGCATAGTTCTCTGCTATCTTATTTTATGACATAAAGCATTTGATAGCATGTTCAGGTTGGTTAAAAGACTCTTACCGACAGCATCAGCTCCCAGTTTGTGCAGCATGCGGCACTCGGCGATCGTCTCGAAAGACGGCCCTCCTAGAACGCAGTACACACCCTCTCGCAGAAAGTCACTGTAACCGAGCTCAGAACCCACGTCGAGCGCCAGCTGCTGGAGTTCTCGATCGTATGCATCAGACATGCAGGGGAAACGAACGCCAAACCTAAAGAGGCAAAGTAATAGTTATATAACAGTATTTACAGGAGCATGTGTGGAATCTCTACTTGTCAAAACAGCTCTGTGACATAACTGTGTTGATATAAATAAACATGCCTGTCGTCATTGGGTCCAGCCAGAGGGTTGTTTCCAGCAAATCCGGGCATGTTGAGATGGTCTTTGATGATCATGATGTCGCCTACTTTATAATCCTGGTTCAGACCACCAGCAGCGTTGGTAAGAATCACGGTTTCCACACCCAGCAGTTTAAATATCCGCATAGGCATCGTGATCTAAAACACAACGACAATCTTATAGATATTTCTCTTTAATGCCAAAAATCATGATATAAAGTAAGGAGCATGTTCCATGAAGATATTTTGTAAATTACCCATTGTAAATATATCAAAACTTAATTTTTGAAGGCAATTCTCTCAATATTCAGATTTTTTTGCACCCTTAGATTCCAGATTATCAAATAGTTGTATCTCTGCCAAATATTGTCCAGTTCCAAAGAAATGGAAAGTTTTTTTTACATTTTTAAGCACTCTTTTTTTTTTTAACTGAACCTCATGACTGGTTTTGTAATCCAGGGATTTGTGCCTTTTTTTTTTTTTAATGTTGGTCTTTAAACACAAGCATCAGATGGAGATCTTGTTGCATCTTGGCTGAGTTTTCAATTTTAGTACAAAAATAATCAGTGTAAACACTAAATTATTCTGGTCTTTGGATTCCACATGAGTCTACGCTTCAATCAGGCACACATCACCACCAGTTAAAACTAATTTCGTTTAGGTCATGTGTGGACAAAATCTAGTTAGTACCTGGTTAAGAAGGATCTTTAGAGTCTCTAAAGTTTGTGCAACTTGCAATTTCCTTTCTTAAACCCTGAGGCTTGGATCAGCACACAGAACTACTTACTGTACAGCCACAACTAACTAAATTAAACCATCAGACTGACAAAGAGCAGTGTTGTTTGCATGTTTTGGACTGTGCCAGAGCCAGAATGTGTGTGTGGTAGGGTGCTCTTACCTTTTGGATGGCATATCCCTCATAGAGATGAAACCGTCCCTGCATGCAGACACAAGGTCTGCCCTTCAAAGTGCCAAACACCAGCCGTCCAGCGTGACCGTGCACTGCAGAACAGAAAGAAGCGAAAAGATTCAGTAATGGTTTTTACTAGATGAGTTACATAATATCCTAAATTATGCAGTGAACCTCACCTGTACTTTGGGGGAAGTTGGGGATGTCCTTGTAGTTGAAGGCCACCTGGTCTTTTAAGGCATCAGCCAGCCCACCCAAACCCGAACCGCACACGATGCCCACCAGAGGACGCACTCCAGTCTGGGACAGAAGCCAGTCAGCTGTGGCCTGGCAGTCCTCATAGCTGTACCTGCGAAGAGAGAATGGAAAAAATGAGTTTATGGGGCCCCACACATGCACGTTTCACATCCACACATTACACTTCTATACACCATACTACACAACTGACATATATACATAATACATATGCAAATGCTATTGTAACTATATATTAAATAACCAAGATGTCAAATACTGTAACAGATTTGAATGGCTATGAAGCCTGCAGATAGCAAATAAAAATATCCTGGCAAATCTGAAACATGAGCCACTTTCTGACACATCACTACTGTAATCCGAGCAGCTGACTACTAAAATAAACCCTCTGTGACCAAGCATTTTATGTTTATTACTATAGCATTTGCACAAAAACTAACACCAATTTTATCTGTAACTCAGTTTTACAATTTAATATCAGCATATACATATTTCAATGGCCTACAATTAATTACCTTTCTTAAAATAACTACCCAATGTCCCATTTTTTTTAAACATGCCAAGCACTTCTCTAAAGGCTGATATTATTGGTAACGTTAGCTATTCATAATTAGTAGGTTAAAGGTTGACCAAAGATAATGTAAGCTAATTAAACATGTCTGTGTCAAGTTTATGATATACAATGGTGTATTTTATATTGTACCATTGTATTGTTTTAAAAGAATGTCCATACAATTAATTCAAAGTCATTTTCCCTCCAAATAACATGTACTTTAAAGCGTTCCTTCTAAACCCCGCGTTTAAATCCGAAACATTCTTAAATAACGGTTCCGCTCGCTGGCAGCCGTTCAAGACACGCGCGCCCCCGCAACACCACGTGCTCGCCACTGCTAAAACTGGTTCAAAATTAATTTCACACTGTTTATAAAAGCAGAAATGGATGAATTATTATAGGTCGACTTTACCCAGCCAAAAGGACTCCCTGTATTATGATCGAGTAACTTGTATTTTCAATCGAAATAGCTAACGTTAGTACACTTTCAGAAGACAAAATAAAGACTGAACTAGAATAATACATATGAAAAAAATATATAATAATCGTTTACCCAGTGCTGCTCTCTGGAAACATGGTCAAAGTCGTTGGTCAGATCCTTCTGGAATATGAAACGGAAATGTCGATGTTGCTAAGCGATGTAAGTTATGACACGAACGTACGCGACGAATTATCAATGTAAAAACAACAGAGACACAAATAAATCAAAACCACACGAACGGGACGCGAGAGTGAATAAAATAGCCTTTTAAAATTCCTGACGCGTCGCTCACGTAGCCGGTTTATAGAGCCGCCGCTTCCGCTCGCCCCGCCCCGCGTGTGACGCACACGAGACGCGGAACACACCTCCTGACGCACATGCCCTCGGCGAGGGTGGGCCGTCTGGGGCTCCCGGTCTGGTATCAGTAAAATCACACTATCTTGAGCAATAGCTGTCAGACTCAATACCTGATAACATGGAAACTGTTTTTCCGGGATTAGATTTATAGACACAAACGCGTGTGAGTCATCCAAATATAAACACTATCACGAGGATCAGCGTGTAATTGGCTCATTCAAGCTAATGATCACAAATCATGCACTTCTGAAAATATAGCTTCAATTATCTCTTCTTTTTGTTGTTGTATCAATAGGGCGAAGACATCTTGAATGGGCACATGATGCGTACTGTAATTTTAGGTTTTGTATTAAAAAAGCACCATGGTATAGCTATGAAGAAACCCTTTTGTTGAGTTATGAACCTATTTGTCTGGTTTTGCCCAGAGTCAACATTGCAGAAATAGCTATGAAAGTTTAAAAAGTCAAAGAATTTAGTCCTCCAGCATTCCCCTCATGCTAAATCAGGGGTGCCCAATCCTGCTTAGTCCTAAATAAACACACCTAAATCAACAAAAGAGAGTTTTCAGATTCTCTAAAAACTTCCACACTGGTGTGTTGGAGCTGGAGGCAAACACAGGCTATTTGAATTTCATCCAAAGCAACTTAGAAATGAGGACAATAGACTAATCAAACCAGAAAAAGAGCAATAAGTGCTTTCAAGTGAGTACATATAAAAGTGCATATAATAAATAAAAAGAAAATAAATAGAACAGAGCATGCTAGTGCTAGAGGCTTATTTTACAGTAAACAAATAGATAGGATAGAAAAAGAATGAATAATGCTATTTTTAGAGGCTAACTTAAATAATAAGTCAAACAAAATCAAATAGAATGGATAGAAAAATGATAGAGAAAAATAATAAGGAATGCAGATGAAAAAGATGAACACACCCGTATGTTTAAACGCTCAAGCATGCTTTATTTTAGACCAAACCTAAGAACAGGACCTACAAGGGTGACTCAGAAACAAAGTTCATGACCCCTGTTGAGCTATGACCTGTCTCAAACATATCACATTAGGTAGAAGATTCCCATTTATATTAGCACCTTATATAACACACTTCCCACACGTGTTCATGTCAGTCAAAACCATCTTACAGGGTTACCAATGAACAATGATGTCAATATTACTTAAGGGTAATGATTAATGATTATTTCATCAACCCTGTGACTGTCAGTTGAATGCAATATTTATCGTAACGGCATTAGCCCATGAAATTACTCAGTAGCATCATCACAATTCATGTCATCATGATTCTTCTGTTTTCTGTGTTATATCCTGTTGTTACCGAATGATAAGCATAATATTTACAACCTCACTTATAATGCAAGGCCTGGTAGAGGGCCTGTTTGTCACTGTTGTGACTGTTTATAACCAACCCAAAAACATACCTGAGAAGAAGAAATGGCTGCGCTGAGCTCAATCTGTGTTGATGACGTGGTTTTTCTGTACACAAGCTGACACGCCTGCTTCCTGACCAATGGTGCGACCGTTCATCATGATGCCCCAAAACAATTTAGCCTTTTCCTCAGAGGTTACAGCCTTGTAGGAATCAATAAAAATGTTCCCAAAGCTGTCCCGGTGCCAAGTTTATTATGCAACGAGTCCTGCAGAACAAGGTCAGGTGGCCCTTAGAATGTCTCACCTGAAGCATTTAAAGATTACCTGAAAACAGTATGATTTAGTGGAAAATAAATCGTCTTGCATGAACACAGGAATCTTTACGCAACAAAATGCATGCATGACATGTGCTAATATTGTTATCCACGTCTGATAATTGCAGAGCATGCTTGCTTCAGACCGAGGGTGTGCATGAAAGTCACATGTCTGCATCAGCACTCGTCATCATAGTGACTCTGTTATTCATAATTACTGAGAGTGTGTGAGGAGCGTGTGAGATGCCTGTGAGATTAATTTGATGCCTTTGAACCTGACTAGACCAGAATATGCGGTTTGGTTAACGCATGCATCCTTCCTTTGGTCTTTATTATTGATTAAGAAGCCCACAAGCTTGAGACAAGTCACAAGTGAAATCTAGCAGATCTAGAATTTCCCAAGCTTCGATATTGATTAATATGTACAGACTGAGATGGGAGCGCATGACTGAGAATCTACAGTAAGCTTTCACCCTGCACTGAAATGCGAAATTGAATGAAGAATCAAGTGTATATTCAAAGTTAGGAAATAAAACAGTCCAGTACCTAATGGGCCATGACTCTTAGCCATTTTCTGATCTGACAAGCCTTGAGGTGTATAAGAATCTTCCAGCATTGCTAAATATCGTCTGTAGTGTTACATAATAAATGTGTGGGTCAGTTCACTTCCAAACATATTTGGACTCGGACCAAAGCAAACGTAAACTTTATCTTGCTTCTTCTCTCACAGCCTTTCTTTAAACTTCCTGAGCGGCAAACACTGAACTTTAGTAAATATACAGACAGGTCCAAATGTCAGTTTCAAACGGCTTCTATTTGGCATTTTTGTTCATTTAATACAGATTATTTGGCGTGAAAAAGAGGTTTGCAACACTTTTCGAAGAAGAAGAACTTTGAGAAACACATGAGGAAATGTTGGACGTTATAAAAAAATGATGCAATGGGTGTTTAAACACGTAGCCATTATGCTTCATGTTTCTTATTCTGCTTTTCCAGATGAGCTTATTGTGCTTTATCAGTCTTATGAAAAAAACCATAACAGAGTCACCTCGACTCTCACCTTATATCAGAATGTGGAATGTGTGCCAGCCTTCCCCTTCGAGATCCTACCATCAGCCTGTCTTTATGTAAGAGAGTCTCTTATCACCCTCATTAGAAAGAGTGGGTTGAAAACGGAAATGGAAGATAAGCCATGATAAGTTTTATCGATAAGGCATGCTTTTGTGTCCACCATAAAGCACTTTCCATCCCTTTAAGACTTTATCAATAACAGAAACTTGCTGGAATTTACAGTTTGAACATGTCGCAACAAACCCATTACGAAACTCACCCATTCGCATAAATACAGGCTTCGTTTAGCGTAATTAAATTCCAAATGGAGAACTCGATCAAACGCTAAAAGCTGCAGACGTTATCGTGTGCAGACTATGTTTATTTGAACAAATATGTAGGCCAAGGCCCTGTACAAGTCAGTCAACGCATAACACATGAAGTGAAAGAACTGTAACATGTCAGTAATTGGCGGGTATAGAGGGTGGTGTGATGATGGTGGCGTTTACTGTCATATTGAGAATAAAAGTGAATGGCCTGCATGGCCCTCCCTCAAGTTTGAGTTTTACAGTCTGTTTTCTTCGATTACCATTGCGCAACGCTTCATGCTTTTTGCAAGTCATTGTATACTAAGGGATTGCTGATGTAATGAACACACTCAAAGACAGATATCCCAGGGGTTATTTAAAGGGCTGCTCTCTGGCTATGAAAGAATTACTTTGCCTAAAAAAGTACTTGGTTTCATCCAATCAAAGATAATGAGTTTTAGAGCTATTCATTAAAGATGCATCGCAATTGGGTGCATATCATAGATGCTGAGTGCCACTGGTCATCTGCTTTTATTGCATGGAAAGCAGCAGCTTCAACATGAAAACATTACATAATTTCTCAGTTTTTGCTCCACAGGAGAAATTAGTCATTGATAATGGAAAACATACATACATTTGTAACACAGAGTTCTCTCTGCTTGTCAGCAGTGACGTTGGACGTGTCATAGATTGTTCACGCTCTCGCATTTCTCTTAGATGTAAAGTAGATCTTTGTAGAACAGAGTTGGTTATGTGAGAATGTATCTGGAGAATCTCAGTGCAGTGTCATGCGTGAAACCTGCGACAATCAAGCCCTCGCCAGAGTAACTTGAAGGCCTTTATTGTTGTAAGCAACATGCTCCTCCTGAAACTGAAAATTAGATGAGCTATTTGAAGGGACGTGCCGTTTCGTATTATGTCAAACGAGTTAAAATGCAAAATGCAAACCTGTCTGTGTCCTGCACGTGAGAGAGATAAAGACAATTAGAAAAACAGAAAGAGATGACTTCACTAGTCAAAGAGCAACAACAAAAAATACACACATTCAATTACACATAACACACATAGCTTCAGTCGATAACATGAGCTGTTTCATGAAACAGACTTTTGGGAAGAAGGTTCTTCAATCCTGAATTGGCCTTGATCTTATAATTAGATGAATGCCCACATGTCACCAATAATGCGGAGACATGTCCAGTCCTGAAGACAGATGACAGTGAATCTTTATGAAATCAAGCTTAGACTGGTTTTTTTATAGCTTAACAAAATGTACACTGCTGTAAATGTACACTACAAGTCATTTTACTGAATAAATATTCAGTAATATTATCTGGAATGGAAGCATGTGATAACATGAAGTGACAGCAGCAGTGAATGTACTGATGAAGATAGTGAGATAAGATAATTCAATTATGACGATAAAAACTACTCATAATTTTGAATGGAAGAACTGTTTATTTACTCATAAACCTATATGACTTACTTTCTTCCACTGAACAAGGAAATGTTTTGTGCAGTTCTTCTGAAATATCTCAGTTTGCTGAAGAACAGCAAGAATAGTTTACTGATAATATTTCCCTCCAAGCTAGTGCCTTATGCACATTTTGTACTTTCATTTTCCAACCCTTTGACACTACCTCAGGTAAAAATGGACAAAAATCTGACATGTAGTCATTCTTGTTCTACTTGACAAGCCCTTGAAAACACACACATATATTTTGTGTTCGGTGCAGTGTTTAATGTTCTAAGCATCCATTATGTTATTTTCTCCAAACGTGATTATGGTTGTTGATTTTAACATCCATGTTGATAAAGTGAATGCTAGTGAAACCAAAGACCATCATGTTCGGACAGCTTTGGACTGAAACGGGTTATTGATTTTTTTGAACTCAATCAAAAGGTCACACACTTGATCTTATTTGCTGTACTGGAACAACACCTTTTCATTTTAGTTTACATGACCTGTCCATATCTGATCATAAACTTGTGTCTTTCAGTGCCAAAATTGCTGTAGCATCTTTGAGCATACATTCAGTTTGAGTAAAATACTTAAGTTCTTTTAAAATCGGATGCTTTAAGACTTTTACTCAAGTCTTATTGGAGTTGGTGACTTGTAACTTGTAATTTTACAGTAAGTATCCGTACTTTTACTCAAGCACAGTTTTCAGGTCCTCTTTACATTGATTTGATCTTTGTAGTCTCTGATGTGGTGATCACACGTTTCCTTATGTACCAGATCTCAAATATAAACGCCCTTTGCTTTTAACAGACACAACTCAGGAGTGTCCCATGGAGCTGTATGAGCAAATGAGACAGTCCGGGTTCTACAGGTGCAACAACATCTAAAAACATTCTGCAACTGGTCGTTGTAGTGAGAAATCAACTCATCCAGGCTAAGTAATCCATCAGCGTTCAACAAGTTATCAACTTCATTGGAAAACACAGATACAGCAATTTTGGCACTGAAAGACACAAGTTTATGATCAGATATGGACAGGTCATGTAAACTAAAATGAAAAGGTGTTGTTCCAGTACAGCAAATAAGATCAAGTGTGTGACCTTTTGATTGTGTTAAAAAAAATCAATAACCCATTTCAGTCCAAAGCTGTCCGAACATGATGGTCTTTGGTTTCACTAGCAGTCACTTTATCAACATGGATGTTAAAAACAACAACCATAATCACGTTTGGAGAAAAGAACATAATGGTCCCCTTTTCAGCATTTGATATTCAATTCAGTATTATGCCCTTTCTGTCAGTTCAGTCTAGCTACAAGTTTTTCATATCTCCTTAAACATTATTGAGATTCAATGTTTTTTGTAGTTCAATCCACAAACACACACACACACACACACACACACACTGAGCAGAGACTTTCATTCAGGATTTTTATTCAAAGAAGGAGGAAACCATTACTGCTATTTCTGGGACAGTGGAGCCCATTTTCTGTCCAAGGGAGCCGTTCAGTGAAGTTTTATGCCATCCCAGTGAGGCAAGTTTTATTTGGACAATGCGCGTGAGAAGTTTTATTAGGGTAATCAGTCCTCTGACTGTTTTAACTCCTGTAACTCACAGCTGGCCTCATGGTTCAGCCAAGGGATTGATTTCTCACTACAACGACCAGTTGCAGAATGTTTTTAGATGTTGTTGCACCTGTAGAACCCGGACTGTCTCATTTGCTCATACAGCTCCATGGGACACTCCTGAGTTGTGTCTGTTAAAAGCAAAGGGCGTTTATATTTGAGATCTGGTACATAAGGAAACGTGTGATCACCACATCAGAGACTACAAAGATCAAATCAATGTAAAGAGGACCTGAAAACTGTGCTTGAGTAAAAGTATGGATACTTCACCAACTCCTATAAGACTTGAGTAAAAGTCTTAAAGCATCCGATTTTAAAAGAACTTCTAAAAAAACAAGAAGCGGTTTATTTATGAGGTTTTATTTACTATTATAGAAATGAAATTGAAGACCTCAATATTTCAAAATAGTAGAACAAAATAGATCAAACAGGTCAGTAAAAAAAAACATTCAAAACCCTCCAACAGAGCGCGCGCATGCATGACAGGAAGTCTAGACTAGTGCGCGCGCCCATTTGCAGCGTGGTCTTAGACTCTTTTTTTTTACAACAGCTCAATAAACAAAACGTTAAAATAGGTTAATGTTAATTAAGAGTCTTTTAGAAATGTTGGCCATCTTTGCTCTTTTGCTTTCAACAAATATCAATCCAATCAGCCACTGTTTTGCATCTCTAAACAACACGATGCGTTTCGTTTCTGAATGAATGAATCAACTGTTTGAATGACTCAATCGCAATGACTCGGTTCATTCGCAATGATTCACTTATTAAGAGTGATTTGCTGCCATCTATTGGCGGTTTTATTTCCACATTTCGACTTGTTCATGTTTCAAATAATTTCAAATATCAGTATTTAATGTTTTAGTTACATCTCAAATCGACTACTGTAATTCTCTTCTTAGTGGTGTTTCACAGAAAATGGTTCAAAATTCAGCAGCTCATCACACAAACTCCGCTGAATGAGCATATTACTCCAGTTTTTAAGGAACTTTCATTGCCTTCCAATTGGATATCGAATTCAATTTGAGATTTTAATTTTTACTTAAAAGGCTATATTTAATCTAGCTTCTTCATATCTGAGTGTATTTACCTACCTTAGAAGCAGGTCTTCTGCTTCTGTGACTCTTGTTGTACCATCTGACTACCATGTCAAGTAGAGCCTTTAGCTGTATTTCTCAAAGGATTTGGAATACTTTACTTTAAAACATTAAATTTTTTTAATCAGTCTTAAAACTTTTTGTTTTTGTTTCAGAATAGCCTATCCTGAGTGATTTAATGTTTCTGGGATTGTGTATGACTTTTCATTGTATTATTGTTTTTCTTCAGTTTAATCATGCATTATTATGGTCCTTGAGTGCCTTGAACGGCACCCATAAACAAAATTAATAATTATTTGTATTATTATTATTAAAAATGCATTATATTAAAAATATTATTAAAATGCATACTGTGCACTGCATATAATACATATTGCAGAAATAGTAAGTGCAGGATGTTAGTGTGCAAATACAAACTTACCCTAGCTGTCCCATTGCTCAGGATTGTGCAGCACTGCCCTCTGCTGGATATATTGTTTCATAGCTTTTTAGTAAAGAAATAATAATAATTCAAGACAAGAAATTCAAATTGATTAAAAAAGTATATGCATTTTAAAATAATACTTTACTTAATGCTTTTTTTTTTCAGTAATAAAATGCAGACACGTTTATGCTTTTACACGTTATTAGCATGCTGTTTAAAACCGTTTTAAGTAATAACAACACATCACAGAAAGTTGTCAACTACTATAAAGTCAGAACAAAACGGCAAGACTAAATATCACCCACCACTAAATAACGTCTTTGTTTCAAAATTTAAGAAAAGGGACACCTACCAGTTAGAAGGCTCACTTTAATAGCCATAGGAGGGCTCTAGAGCGAAGGGTTCCTAAGAGACCGTGTCTCTGATAGCAGGAATGGAAGAACACGATGGTGAATCCCTTGGCTGAACCATGAGGCCAGCTGTGAGTTACAGGAGTTAAAACAGTCAGAGGACTGATTACCCTAATAAAACTTCTCACGCGCATTGTCCAAATAAAACTTGCCTCACTGGGATGGCATAAAACTTCACTGAACGGCTCCCTTGGACAGAAAATGGGCTCCACTGTCCCAGAAATAGCAGTAATGGTTTCCTCCTTCTTTGAATAAAAATCCTGAATGAAAGTCTCTGCTCAGTGTGTGTGTGTGGATTGAACTACAAAAAACATTGAATCTCAATAATGTTTATTGACATATGAAAAACCTGACAGAAAGGGCATAATACTGAATTGAATATCAACTGCTGAAAAGGGGACACTTGAGAAAGAGAGCAACAGCGAGAGACGGAAGTTGAGTGCAGGAACACCATGTGTTCAGTAAACAAACGAAGTGTAATGCCAGAGAAAAGGGTCAACAAAAGAGAAGAAACAGAACAGAAGTCTCTTCCGACAGAGCCGTCCAGCTAAAAAGAGTCCTCACCAACTTACTTCACCTCTGCTTCCTTTTTGTGCCTCATCCTGAAGTCTTCCACCCATCCTTTCTTCTCTTTGTATTTACATCCCCTCATTTGCATCTTACACCAGAAGGACAGAAGGGCCTAACTTTTCTACAATTTTTTTTAGCTTTGTTATTTAGTTCTTCAGTTTAGTCTGATGTCAGGTTTAGGCTACATAATTTTACGTTCTATTATATTTAATCCTCAAAAACCTTGCTGAGTTCTTCCGGCCTAAGAAAATTGCAGGCTTTGGCAGGTGGGCGGGAAATCAAGATTAACGCACGTGTGAAAAAGCCGCGCGCAAAATGTTTCGACCCACACCGGATTGTACCGCTGTCCGCGTTAAAATTGATGTGTCTGGTCCGTCTAGGGCACGCGGTAAATTTTACTTCCGCCACAACAAGCTTCGGCTTCACGTTGTCCAGCCTTTAGAAATAACCTTTAGAGTCTAAATAATTACATTTTATTAACATTACATGGTAGCTGCTTGTTAAATTTACGCCCGCTAATTTAGACGCAACACCGATGATCGAACAAGATTTTCCTAAACAGAAGTTAAGACGCAAAATGATCTTGCGTTAAAGACTGCTTTAAAAAAAACAAAACAACAACAAAAAATTTTTTTTATGAATTAGGATAGCAAACTTTTTACTTGTGAAGTTAAAAAGACAAATTGCACCCAACTAAAATTAAACTAGCTAACTTTTTGCAAAGGCTGAGAGGAATCTGTTTAGAAGAACATTCAAGCATTTTGCTAATACAGCATTTTTAAAGTAAATATTTTACACATACAAATAAATAATCGTTAGGCCTACATTTTTGGGGCGGCTTTGAAAATAAGACCAGGTACAGGAGCTATTACAACCCATTCAGCTTCTATTCTTTAGGCTAGACCCTTATTTTTTATTATTTATTACTGACCCTTACGGTTCGAAAAGAAAGTGATATGACATGTGTACCCTGAAACCTTATGTTTTTAAATCCCTGGTAGCACACATACATCTAGGAGACGTATATTTGACGTCAAGTCACTTTTTACATCTGCAAGACATATTATTTAGGTCGTTTGCTCATCTGCAATACGTCTATTGGACGTCTCCTTTTAGATGTCAAATAGACCTCTATTAGATGTATTTAAGATGTTTATGATTTAGAATGCATGTAAAACTGTCATCTGAAATACGTCTACCAGACTTTTGCAGACAGAAGATGCTTTCCAGATCAAGAGCTCTTTAACAGACATCTTGCAGACGTACCTGTGCTATCATTTTTTTTTCTTGGTTATTTTTTAGTCTATAGGCTATTTTTATTTAACTTTATTTCTTTTGTTTTTTTCTTTCTTTTAAAAATTGTTTTTAGTTATTGTAGTAGCTTAATAACAGTGTTACATAACAAGAATAATACTCATAATTGCGGCAATTCTTTCTCTGTGCCTCTTTTCAAAAGGTTGCACCTGTTTTCTGCGCAGTTACTCAAGCGGACATGGATCGACTTCAAAGTCATGGCACTCTGAAAGTCGCAAATTCCGCTCGGATAAAGAAAAGAACCGCCACAGAACTAATTCAACATCCGAGGTCGTATTTATAAATAATGTATGCGTCCTCCAAACAACGGCAACATACAGTTTCTTCATTTCGACATATTTAAATCAAGCAGAAAAGTTTACAAAGGCGGAGGAGCTCAACAAGGGCTCTATTTACAGACGGAGACACGGGGGGCGGGAGGAGGAGCGGAGGGCCGATGAATTAATGAATTAAACAGTGCTGAGGCGCTGAAAGTACGTATTCTCATCAACAATGAAAGGCAGGACTGAGACGAGAGGAGAAAGTTTTCAGATAGTGCTGCGAACAAAACTTACTGAGGAGTTCCACTTAAGACGAGACAAGAGATAAAAGAGAGTGAGGAGGATAGAGAGAGAGAGAGAGAGAGAGAGAGAGAGAGAGAGAGAGAGAGAGAGAGAGAGAGAGAGAGAGAGAGAGAGA
>JAUYWG010000040.1:1109938-1125132 GCA_034779775.1 Enteromius afrohamiltoni | reverse complement strand
AAAAAACAATCAGATTTTCATTTTTTGATTTTCATTTATCAATTGAAAATGCAAAGGACGAATGATACACGGATTGTTCTCAAACAAAAATGTCATTTTCCAGATTTTATTTTCGGAATTATTTTTGTTTTCTGTGCAGAAACAAAATCACCCCAAGTATTGAACGATTAACTCTTTCCAAATTGCTATTAAGTCATGAAAAAATATAGTAATTTTCACCAGATCACAATATATATTTTGTGGAAAAAACGAAATATCACATTGTAATGTTTCTAAACATTGTGTTAAAGAAATTTTACTAATGTAACAAAATTACACTTCTGTCATCCTTTATTCACCCTTATATTATTCTAAGTGTGTATGAACACAAAAGATTTTTAAAGAATGCTCCCACTACTTGTGTGCATACCAAGATTATATTAAAAAAAGAGCTGCTCAATGTTAAAAATTACTGTAGTGCAGCACCCAGAGACATTCCAAATATTCAATGTTCTAATCATGTCTACATATTTGTACATATAAACTGTGATAAAAGAAAGGTAGGTAACTAATACGATTTCATTCATTTACTCAGGGGACTTGATAATGTACCAGATAGAAGGAATGACCCATATATAAGTAGGCTATCTCCTTTCTTGAAATGCATTAAAGACACAGTCAGAGGCCACATTAGATCTGCCCGCTATTAAACACAGACATCCCCTGAGGGCCTTTCCACTGAGATCTGTCATGATCAGTGTGTGAACGACGCCAAAGAATGTCTTCGTATGCTGATAATTAATACATGTCAGTGTATTTCCATTAATTATCCAGTGGGCTTTAAAAATAATGTGCATAAACTGGCCTGGTTCTGAATCCTTAATGTTATTCTTCCTGTTCCGAAAGTCATTGCATTTAAAAATCTCTGGTTTAGCATTAGCAATAACTAAACTAAAGCAAATATTTAAGAATGCAATGCAGTAAGTGTGCATTTCTAAGTGTGACTCAAGTATCCAGATGATTTTTTGGGGGCACTGTAAGCATGTGAGCATGATCTTGTGTGTTTGTGGGTTATGAAACCCCATGTTTTTTGCTCGCAGAATGCAGAACTGGCTCTGGGTTAAAAGAGAGACTGTTTTCACAGATGACGGGCTCTCGCTTTGAATGTGGGATGTTGATGCAGGTGTGTGTGCGATTGTGAGTGTGTGTGTGTGTGTGTGTGTGTTTGTGTGTGTCAGTGGGTGAATGGCATGTTTACGAGTTAAGACATTTGTATTTCTGCTGGTATGAGCCACAAGTTTTCTTGTATGTCATCATGTAATGTTAATTTTTAGCTTGATTGTCTTACTGGGTTGTGTTAAACTGCTTTGTTGTAAAATGTGTACATGTTTTTGAAAATTGTTTGAATGTCTTTCATAACTTATATAAACTTATATAATCAAAATCCATATTTGCCAATTGTTCACAAATAATGTGGTATAGTCTCCAGAAGCTCTTCACATACACATGATTATTATTTTAACATAATAGCATATTTTAGCATAATTTAGCATTTTTTTGGCATTGAGTAATTTAGTGTTTTTGTCATTTTAATGATAGTTTAAAAAAGTACAATAAAAAAGTCTATATCTTTTTATAATTCAATTTACATTTCAGGTTTAATTTGAGTTATTTTATTACATAAATGCTAAAATAAAGCTGAAATAAAATAAGCTTTCTCACGGTTAACCAATATAACCCTCCATGATAAACAAAAGGAAAAATTACAAAAGTAGAATTAAGCTAGAAAAGATGGAACTAGATGGAGTAAGAAGGTAGCTTTATGAGCAGATGTTCACATTTAGCATTGTATTTACATAGTAAATTTCTATTGAAGAATATTCAAGTTTTACTCAGTAATGTCAATGAAAATAGACAAGCTCCAAAAAGTCCTAACCTTAAAATATTTGATATGACACACAAGGTTTGCTTATGTTCAAACATGAATGAGTCAAGTTTGGAACAAAATGAGTTGAATTATATTGCCTGCTACTGGATTTCTGGCATCTGTTTCACTATTTCCTTTTCTTTCTAAGGTGGCGGGTGGACGGATCCAGAGTTGGCTGACTTTGAGCTGCTGGTGATCATGAGCGCTACCGTGGAGCCGACCTCGGCCACCTGCCAAGTGCGCACCTCCTACCTGCCCGACGAGATCCTGTGGGGCTATGAGTTTCCCCCCGTCGTCTCCCTCTCTCCCTCTGGAAAGTATGTCGCCGATTTTGCCTTCTTTGACAAGGTTGCCAAGACCAAGACCCCTCCCCTTTTTAAACAAGCCCCGCCTCCAAATACCCAGTCGCCCCAGCAACAAGGCAGTGGCAGTGGAGACCAAGGGGTGGATATGGAGAAGATGCGTTTGGAGCAGAGCTACCGGGAGGATAAGGGGCGGGACAGGGGGCGTGTCCGAGACCAGCTCAGCGTCCGCATTAGTAACGTCTAGAGAGCGGAAAACAGGGATGAATGAGTGAACGGGGGATCAGATGAAGATAAATTGCTTGAGTACTTGTTTGATTCAGTGTTAGCCAACTTTTTTTTGATGCCACTAGGCTTACCTGTTTTACAAGGTAGGGTGCCAGTAGAGTTGGCTAGCGCTGAAATGCACTGGCATACAAGCATGAAATAGGGAAGATAAAGACAGACTGGCTGTGTTCGGAATAGCACACAAGCATACTAAACTTCTTGTTTCTGGTATGCACACTATAACATGCGATTTTCTGTATGAACATTACACACAGATGATCTACTATGGCAAAATGATTGAAAAAACTTTTTTTTTTCTGGAAAACATATCCATTTTAGTTTTTAGTTCAGTAAAAGAGATTAAAAGATTATTATCACACAGATTATGAATACATGTAAAACACTTTGATGTTTACATATAATAATTACATGATCAGCTCTATATTTAGGACTTTTCTGACATGAGCTGTGTCCCAATTCAAAAACTTCATATTTCAGAGGACACATCGTAAGTTGGGACGGTGTTCGCTGCGCCGCCATAACGTAACTGGCCTACGAATGAGGCCTTCATAGGATGTGATATTTGAATTGGTACAGCCTTTGTAGTGTCGCCTTCGAAGGATGCAGCTACAGTAAACTTGCTCGATATCTCACCCGGTACAGCACTGGAGTTGCCATACGAAGCAAAAAATCTCCTGTAATATGACTAATGATAAAAGAGCTTAAAGCAAGCAAGCTAAAATGGCGTAATGGCCTCAGCAAATGTGCTATTATCTCACAGTTGCCTTTTGTTATGTTTAGAGTTGAATTTAATGACTTCATTTACTTTATATCCATAAAAGATACAAACTTTAACATTTTACTGCGATTCACCGGACATTCATTTTTAAACTACATTGCTATTCATATACAACCAACAATGATTTAGGTTCATCCATTTTGAATAAACTGTACACGGTATTAGTGCCACTCGATGGTCATTTCACACATTCCCACAATGCAATGCATTTAAGCGCAATATCAAGCGCTGCTTACAGGGCATTCAAACTACAGTGTTTCTAGAGCAGGGGTGTCCAATGCTCCAGGATGGCCACGCTCCTGCAAAGTTTAGCTCCAACTCAATTTAACACGCCTAAACCAGCTTACTAGCCAGACTACAAACTTTTAGGCAGGTGTGCTAAGGCAAGTTCTGCAGGACAGTGACCCCCCCCCAGGACCCCGTTTGGACACCTGTTCTAGATGCTCAACCAGATTTGGAACCCATTTTCTTATATTTATTTATTGGTCATTATGACAACAATAACACTTTTTGAAAATCTTATCACTGCATAATGCAAATTGCTTCACATGATACTTAAAAAAATAAATAAATAGCACGCTACATAGGTTACATATGTTAGTATGCTGGTGTTCCATTCCGGATATAGAGTCATTAAACGAGAAATACTGTAAACTACTAAACTATTAGACCATGTGGAATCAACTGGTGATTCAACATAGATCTGCTGCTTTTTCATGACAAAACAGCATCAGCTCGTGTGATGGACCTGCTCACTAGGAAGGACTACTTCACCACCTTGTGGCCAAGACAAGCTGTGCCACAGATTTGAGAAACTTTGAGAAGAACAACTATTCTGTAAACTCTGACGGACAATACCTGATTTTGTAAACACATGGATATCGATCTATTTTTGCAGAAGGATTATGGATTCCAGTGGACTGGAGGGTTGTGTGTCATTGACTGGAAGAAATCATAATATTTAAACCACTGTACTGTAGTTATTGATAGAGCAAAGGTACAATGTTTAGAGCCAATAACTTGTGTGTGACTGAGTCAGATGTGATTGGTATCTATATTTGCGTCTAACAGTGCCAGTATAGAGCTATTTTGGGTAAAGATCTAGTTTTTTTCCCCCATAGCTGATCTTTTGTCACTGGAATAAACAATGATGTTTGTTAACAATACTAAAAGCACTTTAACTTGAGGAGGAGGCTTTATTTTTATATTTCTTTTGGGTCCAACTTAACTGTACATGGCCTTTTATAAGTGAAGATAATGACAAAGAGTGAAAGAATGTATTTTGAATTATAGAAACTGTAAAGTCAATGTGCCTATGAATCAACAACAAAAGTAATAATAATAATAATAATGAGCTGTTTATTAAGTCAAGTAACACTGCTACTGTTACTATTGTTCATGCATTGTGTTATTGTTAGTCAATCCCTAGTATACAAATTATTGAGGTGAAATGTAATTAGTTTTCTAAAATGAATTTTATAAGATTACAGCTTGCAAGGGATAAACCACCTATGACACATTATTATTATTATTATTCAGATGGTTTGTTGAAAAAGAATGATTTTGCCTTTATCTTTAGCACATTTTGCCTGTCTTAACTGTGGCTGTAAGGAAACATCATGAGTTTCATGAATTTACTTTTGTGTTTAGTCACTTTCATAACTGGACTTTCACTTTACCTGCTAATGATCTCAAATGACCATTTTTAATAAAAGAGAAGTTTTGAAACAGTTGCGGAGTGATTTTATCTCTGTGTTCATTGAACTGTGTGGTTTCATAACACCTGGTGTGATTTTGAGGTGAGTGTTGAAAACACCCAGCGTTTATTCCCTAGAATTCCCAGCAGCATGAACATGCGAGTTGAAAGCATGACACAGATGCATTAGCGGTGAATTCACCCTTCATCTGATGTCGCTATACTGTATTTTCTTTAAGCAACTGTATTAAGTTATATATACAGGGTGCGATTTGATGTCTGATTGTAACGATTAAGCAAAAACTATGATTTCATGCGTCCAAAAGTCAGCATGATTACAAATGATTTTATGCAACAGTTCAATAAACAAGAAGTTTATGTTAAGAGACTTCCGTTTAATACTCCATATTTCCAACTTTTGCTCTATTTTGGCAATAAAAATAATTCTAAACACAGCCACAGCACTGTTTTTCTTTGACATTTCTTCTCTCAGCATTTAAAGGATTCGGTTCAATTGCAAAGACTCACTTTACAGTGACATGCTCAGCAAGTAAGTGCTGTGCAGGCAAAACCTCAGTCCCCTGACCTAAAAAAAAAAGCACTTTAGTGTTTGATGCTAGAGGTGGCCTTTAACCTCCATGTTAGAGCACCTGCCTCCCACTCCAGAGACCTGGGGTCTCGACCCGCTCGGAGCGAGGACGAGTTGTGGTGGAAGCTGACCAAGGGGGGTCACATTGGTGCCGTGACCCAGATGGGAGTGAGGTTTACGGGGGTGAGGCCAGCAAGTAGGTGCTGTATAGGGAAACCTCAATCCCCTGATTTAAAAAAAGAGGCGCTCTAGCGACTGATGCTTGAGGTCATGGCCTTTAGCCTTGTTAGAGCACACACCTCCCACACTGGAGACCTGCTCAGAGCGAGAATGAGTCATTGTGGAAGCAAACCAAGAAGGGTTACACTGCCGTGTAATTTTTTTATTTAAAATCTTAAATCTTTAAAATCTTTTTTTTTTTTAACAAAATATTTCAGTTTTCAGGATTTTATATATTGTCTAATTATTTTTAAAAAAAATCCCACAAAATATCAAGATATATATATATATATATATATATATATATGTACAGTATATAACACACCGTAAATGATAGATAGATAGATAGATAGATAGATAGATAGATAGATAGATAGATAGATAAACAGATGTTACAGTACATTGTCATACATTAATCACGGTTTCCATATGACATAATTGTTACGTCAAACATGTAAATGTACAGGAAGACTTTACTCTTGATCTTGAGAGTGGAAACCGTTGCATCTCATCCTGTTCAAGACATTTACTACAACAGATCTCTCCGGTAAGAACTTATACTCAACTTATGCTCTAGTGTTTGATACAGTTTTTGCTTTTATACGTTCAACATGTAATAAGTGATATGTGATTGCATGCATATTCTGTACAAAGTGCAGCTCTGGATTTGACACAGGTCATGACAGCGTGATGGTTCTTTTGTGTGTGTGTGTTAATGTTGAAATAACTAGTTGAAGAAAGTGTTTCCTGGTTAAACAGGTTTAGCTGATTGAGCTGTAATCTGCGTAAAAAGGGGGACAATCAGTTGCATGAGTTATAAGAACACAAATTTCTGATGTAATGTTTATCACTTCATTTAGATTGTATATTATGTGTTTGTGTAGTGGAGACATTATTTTGCAGTTCTATGTTGAATTAATGTTATGATTGTGTGTCAGAGTGTGTTTGTGTTAGGGGAGAAGTGATTACTTTTTTCTGCTGTTAGTGACTCATTGTGAATAGAAAACAGGAGGTTCAAACTTTCCATCAGACTAGAAAAAAAGTCAGGTTGATATGCTCTACTAACTGCATACCTAAACACACACACAAACATTTTTTTGCTTGTTAAAATTAGTACTACAGATGTACAGAAGTCTGAGACTATTGTGCAAATAATATGTTATTAACAACATAAATGTGGTCTAAAAAGTGGGTTGAGGTATAGAGTTATTCACGCATTTAGACTGCTGGATTGGTTTGGTGTTCTGTATGCAACAAAAAAACTAGTTTTGCAGAAGAACTGCTCTGCTGACATTCACTTTTCTGTTTCCTGCCTGCAGGTGCTCAACAGGAAATCAGTCTTATTTTCAGTCAAGCCGAACGCTATGAAACTCATTCTGTGGTGGATTTTTTGCTTCAGTTTAGGTACGTACGTATCTATTTCATGAAGGATTTCCCAGCTTAAAACATAGTCAAAGATTCCCCTCACAGGTTCTTTTTAAACTTAATAATTAAAGCAATGGTTCCCAACAAAACACCCTCGTGTTGTTCCAAACCCATACTGCTTTCTTTAATCTGCAGAACACAAAGGAAACTTGATATTTGTAAGAACTCACAGCCTGATTTCTTTTAAACAGTTGCAGCTTTATACCTAAAAGTCCATACGGCTTGTGCAATAGTGGTTTGAGGCTGTATAATAGCTTTGTAAAAGATATAGATCCATGCTTTTTCTGTATGACTTTTCTTCAAATATCTTTTTCTTGTTTTGCATTTTATTTTTCAGCCTTTCAAAATTTTCAGATCAATAAGAATAACAAAAAAGGTTCCCACTTTATAGTAGGTCGGCTTAACTACAATGTACTCATGTAATGCTGCTAAAAAGAACATTATTTTGTGTATTTGGTGTAATGCAATGTGTTTATCCGGTTTAAGGTGCAAAAAACTACTCATTGTTCTAAAACAGTGAGTTGTGCTCTGATTGGCCAGCTATCCAGAGCACTGTGATTGGCAAGCATGTGGCAGAAATGTTACGCTCCTTATCATAACGTGATCCCACATCTCAAAGCTATGACACCAAAACAATAATACACATTACAAACGAGGCATTTCTTGCATCAAGTGGAGACATAGTTACTGATTATCATGACTTATTTCTGACTTATTTCTTACACGTCGAGTTACATCGCGTCTTGTAAACATAACACCATCATGTCTGGATTCCTGATCTGAGAAACAACACTTAACAAGCAATACCCTTCACTGCTCAAAACTCACGTTTGAATAGTAAGCAGATTCTTTTAATAAGAAAAAGTGTAACTTACTTAAAGGTTGTGAGTCAGAAGCACCAGACTGTTCTTGGAGAGGTACTTTATAATCTCTGCACAGCCAGGATAATCTACTCTCCAGGTTTTAGGAGTCCTTCCTCCGTAAATGTGCTGAACACACTCTAATATTTCTGTTCAACTGTTCGGGAACAATGTTGACCTCTGATTTGTAGTTATTGCTAGCCTTTTGGAATTACAAACAAAGTTGTTTCATTTTCTCAATGAAACACAGCATCTCCACAACATCTCCAGCAGCTCTACAGTGAGTATAATAGCTCCGCCTTCTTTCTTTGCGTAATTATTTGGGCGGTGAAAAATAAACCCACTCTGTGATAGAAAAAAGTGGGGGCATGTTTAAATGAGATGTTTTAGGGGGCATGGACAAGACACGTTTTGCAAAAAATATCTCTTTGGTTTTGAAACTGAAATCTTTGCTACTTCAGGGATATTATCTATGTAACAGCACGTAAAACATTTGAAACCGCATCATATGACCCCTTTAAGGAGTGACCAAAAAAATTAAAAATAACATTTATATATATATATATATATATAATATTTAGGAATGATGCATTAAAGTAATCAAAAAGTGACAGTAAAGACAATTTTGGGTGTTTTAAACACTGACAATAATCAGAAATGTTTCTTGAGAAGCAAATTAGATTGATTTCTGAAGGATCATTGGAGCCCGGAGTAATGATTCAGCTTTGCATCACATAAATAAATTACATTTTAAAGTATGTAATAAACTAGAAAACAGCCCTTTTACTTTATAATAATATTTTCTTTTTCTTTCAAAAACATAATTGCTTAATCAAATGATATTTTTATTCATGCAGGTTTTGTCACTGAATGCCAAGAGAACCGTTATGGATTAAAGGGAAGCTCAATACATCTGAGCATCAGCCACAGAAATCAGTCACTTCTGCAAGACGGTGAATGGCGACGATTCAGCAGAAAAGTGTTACTTGCAAACTTGAATGGCATTAACCCTGATTTTAAGCAAAGAATAAGCTTAAACGTCTCAGACTGGTCTTTGACCATAAACAACCTGCAAGAAGATGACAGTGGACTTTATGAGGCCCTTTTTAGCTGGGGGAGAAAAACTCTGGCTGCATTCACACTTACTGTGGAGAGTAAGACCTATTCATCTCACATTTACACTCTTCTCTTATAACCTGACATATACTTCAGTATCTCAGCTCAGATGCTGCTGGTAACTCATCTGTGGTGTTTTTCCAGGAAAAGTTTCTAAGCCTCTAATCGAACTGAATGAAAAGGACTTTAATTCGTCTGCTGGAGAGTGTCGGGGTGCAGTGAACTGCTCGGCTGATGGGAGCTGGGCCATGTTTGATTGTGACAAACATCTCTGTAAAGCAACTCAAGTCTTTCTATCCTCCATTAACATCACTGTCACTGCACCGGGGGACATCCACTGCCACGTTAACAACCACGTGAGCGAAAGTCATTCTCAGATTCCCATCATGTGTAAGTATGCACACACTGTCCGTACTTCACCATCTAGTAATACATTGTTAGGTTTGGAGTTTTACTCTGTATATTCCTTAATGTTCTTATCTGTGCATCATTGCGATTAATAACATCTAGTGTGCAACGAGCATGCATTTTATTATCTGTCACATCTGTGGATATGTGGTCATGAAAACCCCCTCTGGTTTCTAATGAAAAAAAAAGAAACAAAAAAAGAAACAGAGACGTCCTTACGTAACTGTTTGATGTTTAGATCTGTTTCCTCCAGACGCTCGAAACAGAACATTTCAAGTGCACGCCTATCTTATAAGGCAAACATGGAAGCTCTTGATTGGTTGGCACTGTGTTTGCAGCAGAAACTGCTTGATATCACCGCAATATGTAAAGTATCATATACCCCAGCTCTAAACGGCTAACAACAGTGGCAGTCTAGGAGTGTTCCCGTGTAAGAATAAAGTTCACGTGAATGCAATAAAAATACATACATGCACAATTTGTAGTACATTCTTTTATTTTTTGCTAAATTAAAATTGGGAAAGTTATAACTACAATAATACAAAGTTATATTTCTACTTCAGTAGTACTCCAGTGCAATTTAAACAGATTTTTAGTGCCCTGAAATAAAGTATAGGCTACTACAAAAATATACAGAGGACTTTTATTAGTGTATTACTCAGAAGTGTGCTTTAAATGATTTACAAATTAGTTCAATGTTAGACACTTTTATGTTGTAGTTCAATTGATTTTATTTAATATATAGTAGTAATGTAATAGATATTTATATCTCTATATTATAATAAGTAAATTTTTCCCATGTACAGTACCCAAGTATACCAGAAATGGTTTATAATAGGTATAAGTGGTTTCTAATTTTAATGAATGCATTTGTAGTCTGTTTTAAAGTTTTAATAAGAATGAGATGAGGCTGTTATATTCTTCGGCGCTTTCCTGAGATCTGAAGTCTATGTCTTTTGCTAAGGATTTAAAAGTGCTTCATCTTCATTATTGTTTGTTGAGGAGGAGCTTAATATTAAGGCCTCTGACAGCACCTATTAATATCTGATGTTAATAGCCCGTGAAACAACAATTGTAGCCCCTAAGGATGCGGTGCTCAAGCAAGTAGTAGCGGCAGTTTGGCGTGACTTGCCTGGTACGCTACAAAGTCATGAGTCGTGGTTTAAAATCATGACTTTCAGACTCAAAACCTGCCTGGGATGCAGCATTAGCATGTCTTCCACCAACAAGAGGCTATAAGCTACACAAAAGCACAACATTTTATTTTTATTTACATAATATATCAGTGTGTACTGTGTATATTTATTATGTATATATGAACACACACACATACAGTATATATATATATTGAAAATATTTGCATGCATTTACATGTATATATTTATATAATTTCTGTTATATATAAATACATTATAAACATTATATATAAAAACATATTTTTCTTATATATAGGTTAAACATGCATGGGTAAACACACATATACTGAGTAAACAATAACGTTTATTTTGGATGCGATTTAGTTCAAATAGCTGTTTTGTTGTCATTTCTTTTGCTAAAAGGTATTTTAATACTTGTATTTATCTGCAGGCCATGAAAAGCAGCAAAGCGTTTTGCAGCCTGAATCATCCTTTATCTTTTGGATCATCCTCACTCTTGGCGTTGGGGTTTTGTTGGGGTTGTTGGGTGTGCTCGCAGTATTTGTCAAGAGAAGGAAATGTTCAAAAGTTCATCCACAGGTATAATTCATTCATATTGTCTCTCAGAAGTAAATTATATGTTATTATTATTATATGTACTGTATATATATATATGTATCACATGATCCTTCAAAAATCACTCAAATATATTGATTTATTATCAGTGCTTTTCAGGATTCTTGAATGAATAAAACGTTTAAAAGAAGAGCATTTATTTTAAATTGAAATCCTTTCTAAAAATATACACTACCATTCAAAGGTTTGGGGACAGTATTTCATTAATATTTTTATTTGAAATTAAACCTTTTATTCAGCTAGAATGTGTTAAATTGATAAGAAGTGATGGCAAAGATTTATATTGTTAGAAAATATTTCTATCTTCAATAAATGCTGTTGTTTATAACTTTTTTATTCATTTAACGATTCCTGAAAAAAAGTAGTTTACAAAAAAATGTTGCCAACATTGATAATTCTAATTATACATCAGCATAATAGATGATTTCTGAAGGATTTCTGAAGGATCATGTGACACTTTAGACTGGAGTAATGACAGTTTTGCATCACATAAATGAAATATATTTGTAAAGTATTTTAAATAATAATTAAGTATTTTAAAATAGAAACCCATTATTTTAAATGTTAATTATTTTTTTTTACCATTTTATAAATGCAACCTTTATGAACATAAGAAACATATTTAAAAATATTACAAATCATACTGTTTCCAAACTTTGACTGGTAGTGTATATATACATATACATATATATATTTATACAACTCTTTTTTTTCTTTGCATCAGTCCAGTCGTGTTGTGATCGAACAGCATCAAGAAACAGTTTACTGCACAGTGGAAAAGCCGGCAGCATCCCAGACATGTCCAGTAAAAAACCCTACTGTCATCAACAAAGTAGAAACCATCTACGACACTCCATCACGACATGTATGTTTCTTACTGAATCACATCTGATCAGTGAGGTTGGGATTTAAATCAATGTCCTTTGATCAGTTAAACTCTGTGTGACTTTCTTGGTTTGTGTCTTGCTTAGACCAAGGCTTGTCAAGTAGACAGTGCGGAGGTGAGGAGCGACAATCAGGAGCAACAGCAATCTGGACAAGACCGAACTATCCAAGTCAAAGCTACGGTTCACCAGGCAGCAGAACCTGAATCAGATCCTGTAAACACGGTTTACTGCAAACTGGGAGAGATATGACACAAACACCTACTGTACATATCTGAGACGTGTTGAACCCGAGAAGATCTTTGTGACAAACTAGTACTTTAATGTGTTTTCGCTAGATTGGTTTATGCATTGTTGACTGGTTCGGCCAATCTCATGTTAATGTTATGCATCATCCATATCTCCAAAAAGTTACAATATTAAGATTCTCATCCTGTGTGGGCGGAGCTAAAGATGGATGAGCACTTGATGAGCGCGATCAGCAACAAACACAGCCATGATGCCGTATCACCTACCGTCTGCAGCTCTGAATCATGACCAGGATCTTTTGTAGCTGAGACTGGTCCAAATTCAGCATCGAACTGGGTCATCGCTGCCCCTGAAAAACAAAGGCCATCCAGTATTCATGTAAAGGTCTTCTGTAAAGCTTAACAAGGTTATGTCTCCCTTACAATCAAAAACACACTTTTTAGGCCTACTTCATGTGCAGCGCTGCTGAACGAAGTCATTATGTCCAAACTGTTTTTTGAAACGTTGTCTATGCATAGCATGAGAATCCAACTTTTTAAGAAACTCTGAAACTCTTTTTTTTTTTGTCCTCGTGGTCTGATGGCGAGGTTGAGGTGCCGTCTCTAAAAAGTGTGTCAGTTTGCAATTTTGTTTAAAGAGGTCATCATTTTGAAACATTGATGTTAATAATTACAGCACATATCACGTCCGGTTCATTCCTTACAAAGAAATCACTAGACTGTAGTATTCTTTCATTTTTCAGACACACTGATGCTGATGCGTTTTTTAGGTGCTCAGGTTTAAATTCATCTGTTCATTATAATATATATAAATCTGTATATACAACTAGCTAGGAACGGAGATTACTAAACAGTTTTATTTTTGTAAATTAAAGGCAATTTTCTGAATAATTGTTTTATTCCTCTGTTATTTATTTCCTGCCCTCTTTCCATTTCATTTAGGTCAGAATGAAGATACGCTGACATGTTCATGTTCAAATCTAGATTGTATTGCATTTAGCATTAAAGGTTTCCGTGGGTGGTTTTTTCACAGGTAGCACAAACAGGAAGTTCACATTTATCTTCGGTGAACAAAACAAGATCATAAAATCAGAAAAGATTCAAAAGATAAATACCATAACAGCTTGTGTTAAAGTTTCTGCCACATCACTAAAGACAATCAAACACAGCAAATAATGCTTAGTGTGTCCACAGTTAAAGAAACAGTGCTGGAATGAATTACATAATTACGTAGATCATCGAGTGAAGTTTGATTATATGCACACCTGTTAAAAAGCACAATCACTGAAGGAAAACATCAATAAGAGAAAAAAACAGATGAGAAACACAGCCGCAGTCGACTGAAATAAAACAGCAGAAGAGCATTACACAATAACCAGGGTGTAGCACTTCTTCACTTCATTTCTGTCATATCTACCGATGCGAATAAACAGCGCTTTTATTGAATTTATGTGATGTTGACATTGATTTTTGTTTAAATTTGAGTTGAAAACATAAGTATAAAAGCAAAAAAATATATATAAATAAATACATGTAACAGACTTACGTAATTTAATTACAAAACACATGTAATCAGGGACAGCTACTGAGAAGGAAAAGGGTTTACAGATCATTTGTATTTAAATTTACAGTCACTTAGGAAAACCCTACCTATTACAAAGAGGGCATTTCTTTCTCAATTAAATAAGAGAATCCAGTGTTTCAGGAGTTTAGGACACATGCATTTTATTTCCTATTTGGGTTTATGGGCTTTAATTAATTAATTTGTTTATTTAACATAAACTGTTAAACAACAGTATTTCCTGTCGTAGCTCACCATGCAAAGATTTGATTCCTAAAACAGTATCATAGCTATTGAATTATATCTTGTTATGATTTTATGTCTTTATGCGGTGAAATCTGATTCTGGGGTTGCTGCGCTTTAGAAATAAGCAATTATAATCTTAACTGAAGTGAAGAAGGGTTTTGAAAGACTGACAGTCATCAGTGTTGAACACTACTGTACGGTTAACCGTGCCTGCTTTCAAGTCTTGAAAATCATTATTTGTTGAACATATTTGTAAATTTAGAAAAGAAAACAAAAAAGAAGTCTACTGATATCCATTGAATTACTTTAATAAAGTTATTGAAATAGTCACACTGCTTATTAGATTTTAAATATGGTCACTCGGAATCTGTAACCTATTACCTTTACAAAGTAACGTTCAAAGATAATCGCCATGATTAACTCACAGTCAAAGATTTCTAAATTGATCATGGTTGTAGTTGTATGGCATCAATTAATGAAACCCTGTGATACTGCAGCTTACGACAATCAGCTCGTATAGATAAAGTGCAAAGTGCAAAAAAAGAGAGGAAGAGAAACACACACAAACAGGCATCAAAAACCAGTGTATGAAACTCAACAGTGGTGTCAAATGAAAGCTTTCGTGCTGCAGTGCATGATGGGAGCCACACACACACTCGACCGTAAATCCCAGCATGCATGAATAAATAACACAGAAGAATTTTCTCTGTATTCGTTATTACTCGGTCTGTTTGTGGTGACTAGGTGCTTGTTTTGTGATGGTCAGAGATTATTTGTATGTTTTAATAATCTGATGCACTGATCATTGATGTCTGTGAGAGTCAAGTCAAGTCAAGTCAAGTCACTTTTATTTATATAGCACTTTTAACAATACAGATTGTAGCAAAGCACTGAAC
>JAUYWG010000040.1:1083669-1100805 GCA_034779775.1 Enteromius afrohamiltoni | reverse complement strand
ACACGTTTCCAAACCATGAACCTGTAGTGCATATGCAGTATATTGTTTGTTGGACTTCTAATGTAAACATTCTATAATCTTTGGTGTCCACGGGCACTATTCAAAATGCTTATGACATTTTAAGGACTATATGTAATATATTTCTTATTATATGTAATAATTTTTTATATTTTATAAACTTGGAAACTAATAGATAATATTAGAAAGTGTTGTCCAATATCGTTCAAAATGTTTACTTCCTACGTTTAAAAAAAGCTGGAAAATCAGACAAAAGAAACAAACGAATATGTCAAACATGAGGCGATGGGAGGGATTTACATTTACAAATGTGACCAATTAAAATCCTTCGATGGATTGGTCCATAGTGATAACTAATCAGAGACCGCTGTCAACCATGTTGGAATTAGCATAGGGCAGTGCATAAAGTCGGTTGTGGCCTGTAAGTGTTTATTCAGTCTTGCAGTGTTAAGATAGAAAGTATCATGCCTGATCCAGCCAAGTCCGCGCCCAAGAAGGGCTCAAAGAAGGCCGTCACTAAGACCGCCGGTAAAGGAGGAAAGAAGCGCAAGAGGTCCAGGAAGGAGAGCTACGCTATCTATGTGTACAAAGTCCTGAAGCAGGTTCATCCTGACACCGGAATCTCTTCGAAGGCGATGGGCATCATGAACTCTTTCGTCAACGATATCTTCGAGCGCATCGCCGGTGAGTCGTCTCGTCTCGCTCACTACAACAAGCGCTCCACCATCACCTCGAGAGAGATCCAGACCGCTGTGCGTCTGCTGCTGCCCGGAGAACTGGCCAAACACGCCGTGTCTGAGGGCACCAAGGCTGTGACTAAATACACCAGCTCCAAGTAAAGCTGATCTCCTCAGCGAACCCAAAGGCTCTTTTAAGAGCCACCTAAACTGTCTCTAAAGAGTTTAATACAGAATCATTACTTTTCTTTGGGATAATCCTGAACGTAATGCAATATAATTTCATTTACAGGAAAACTTTTACTTACAAAGTATGAACTAGCACCTAAATGACAGTGTAAACACTCTTTCCTTACTTTAAATAGTATTTTGATAAATCAATATTAGTTAGAGCTCATTCATGGACCTGTATATTGAGTTATGGGGGGGTTGCTTTCCCACTGCGCTTTTTAGCAAGTGAACCAAAAATCTTAAAATCATACATGTGCTAAGGTTACCTGTTTATTGTTTCATCCGTATCAGATTTACTTTTGAACCTAACCTAGACCATTTCTTCAGCTGGGTCTCAGTACGGTTGTTTGGTCTGCACTCAGGTGTGTTTGTTCTATTCACAACTGCCCAAATGATCTGCACCAACGAGAGAAACAAACCTGAGTTCAATGTTCAATTCAGTCAAACCAAATGGGTGTGAATATGATTCCAAACAAACTCAGGAATGGCTGAATGAATGACCTTATGATACATGTTTTTTTTTCTTAGTTCATTTGCAACAAGGGCAGTGGGGAATCAAAACAAGCTTTCTTTGGTAAGAGTAGTAGTCACAATTTCAACCTGTAGCTGACCTATTTGGGGGATATACAATTCATAAATGAGTTTTAACAAAGAACCCAGTTGTTTGTCTTTAAGACATTATTGTTTTGATTAGTTTGAGGTAATTCTTTGTTAAATGAAAAACCTTTATTAACTAAAAACCCGCCAAGAAACCGCTCCTAAAGCCAAGAAGCCCGCCACCAAGAAACCTTCCACCTCTAAGAAATCCAAAACCGCTGCCGGTTTCCACAAAGAAGGCCAAGAAAAACAAAAAAGGACCATGCAGCCAAACCCAAAATGGCATAAAACAAATCCGACAAGCCTAAAAAGAAAAATAAATTAACTGTGTCTTGTTTATTGTTTTATCAAAATGCTCTTTTGAGAGCCACCTACTAATTCAAAGTAATTCGCTCTCTGCGTTATTTCTTCGGTTATCTGTCCAGTGAAGTGTCCTTGCATAGTTTGGACATCATTTACAAAATAATTTAAATGCTGCTTCAAGTCAAACAGCAATATACATAACATGTCGTACATTTCCTAAAAAATAAAAAAAGAACGAAATAAAACTACCCACGCAACAGCTAATACATGTTTATTATTAACATGCGAGAGAGGAAGGGGGCTGGGTTTGGAGTTTGGAGGGAGATTCGCTGATTGGCTTAACAGTGTTTAGACTCTAGCCAATAGGAGACTAGCACGCTTTTCTATAAAAGTCACTCCTCAGCCTTTCTTTTTTCACTTTACTCTTTTCTTTTGAGTTACGGTATATTACAATGAGTGGAAGAGGCAAAACCGGTGGCAAAGCCCGCGCTAAGGCCAAGACTCGCTCCTCCAGGGCCGGGCTGCAGTTTCCCGTCGGCCGTGTTCATAGGCTTCTCCGCAAAGGCAACTATGCCGAGCGTGTCGGTGCCGGTGCTCCGGTGTATTTGGCCGCTGTGCTCGAGTATCTCACCGCTGAGATCCTGGAGTTGGCTGGAAACGCCGCTCGGGACAACAAGAAGACCCGTATTATTCCCCGTCACCTGCAGCTGGCGGTGCGCAACGACGAGGAGCTGAACAAGCTTCTGGGCGGCGTGACCATCGCTCAGGGCGGTGTGCTGCCCAACATCCAGGCCGTGCTCCTGCCCAAGAAGACCGAGAAACCAGCCAAAACCAAGTAAACTGAGTGCAGTTTCTCTTCAAACCAAAGGCTCTTTTAAGAGCCACCTATTTTTTCGATCAAAGAGTGGTTTAATCCTGGTTTTAAGTTTGTATACACAAATTGAAGAATCAATGATTTACAACATTTAATTGTTGCTGCAATTAATCAAACACGGCTATTTGCAAACAACTTGAAGTCCATCATTCTACAGTGAGGAAGATTATTCACATGTGAAAGATATTCAAAACAGACACCAGTCCTCTTTAGGAGTGAATGTCTCGGCAATTTCACACAAAGATCAGACAACCCAAGAAATTCACTGCAGGTTCTACAGACCTCATTTAACATGTAAAAATGCTAAAATTTATGACAGAGTTAGAAAAATATAGGACAGGTTGCCAGAAGTATGGCAGCAGTTTAGGTTTGCAAAGTTGTATCGGAACCATAAGTGTTCTAGAACAATGTCCAGACGAGGCCAAAGTAGAGATAAATATGAAAAAATAGTTTTGTAATAAATCCATTTAAGTATATTATTTTATTGACAGAGAAAGCGTAGGTACGTTGGGAACGTACCTGTTTTACTCAAAACGTATTATTTGCAAGTTTGGTACACTAGTTCTTCTATTAATGTAAAGCATGTGAAAACCGACGTGCTTTTAAAAAAAATAAAATAAATTGGCCGTTAATTAATGAGGGAGGGGTAGCGTGGGCAAAAAGAGAAACTTTCTGGACTATTTACAAATAATTTAAACTTTAAAATGTTTGTTCGGTGCTGTAAATGCGAATATGTTCGAATAGATATAGATATAAAGGCATGGATGAGGTTTGGTACCGCCCATGATTGTGGTTTCAACTAGGTCCTTTAGTCGAGCATAACAAGTTCGCCCCTTAGTTGAGTTGTCGTTCGTTTTGCTGAGCAGTGATCTGTGCTGAAATAGTAAAAATGTCTGGAAGAGGAAAGGGCGGTAAAGGACTCGGAAAAGGAGGCGCTAAGCGTCACCGAAAGGTTCTTCGCGATAACATCCAGGGAATCACTAAACCCGCTATCCGTCGTCTTGCTCGCCGAGGCGGCGTCAAGCGTATTTCTGGCCTGATCTATGAAGAGACGCGCGGTGTGTTGAAGGTGTTTCTGGAGAATGTTATTCGTGATGCTGTGACCTACACCGAGCACGCTAAAAGAAAGACCGTCACCGCCATGGATGTCGTGTATGCTCTGAAACGACAGGGACGCACTCTGTACGGATTCGGAGGTTAAGAGACTTACGAAAAAAGATAAATTAACCCCAACGGCTCTTTTAAGAGCCACCCACATTTCAATGAAAGAACCAAGTTTCCAAACTTAAAGCTGTTCGTTTGCAGTTTAGTCTGTGTTAAACATACAAGTAAACAGTGAAATTAGTTTTTAGTGTTGGCGGGCACTGCTCAGATTGCTCATAACATTTTAAGGATTGTGTTATATACTCCTTTATAAAGTAAACAAAATAAAATTACAAGATCTTTAGTTAATAGCATTACAAAGTGATAATATAATAATAAAAAGCGGGAAAATATAAACGGAAATGAATACGCCAAACATGAGGCGTGAAAGGGGATTTAGTTTTTAAAGCCTCTGATTGGTTTTAATTTGGCCAATGATAATCATTCTGTGGGTTGGTCCATGGAGATAACGAATCAGTGACCGCTGATGTCCTTGTTGAAATTAGCATAGAACAGTGCATAACAGTGTTTGTGGGCTGTCGTTTAATCATTCATTCAAACAGCGACTGTGTATTGAGCATCATGCCGGAACCAGCGAAGTCTGCGCCCAAAAAGGGCTCAAAGAAGGCCGTCACTAAGACCGCCGGTAAAGGAGGAAAGAAGCGCAAGAGGTCCAGGAAGGAGAGCTACGCTATCTACGTGTACAAAGTCCTGAAGCAGGTTCATCCTGACACCGGAATCTCTTCGAAGGCGATGGGCATCATGAACTCTTTCGTCAACGATATCTTCGAGCGCATCGCCGGTGAGTCGTCTCGTCTCGCTCACTACAACAAGCGCTCCACCATCACCTCGAGAGAGATCCAGACCGCTGTGCGTCTGCTGCTGCCCGGAGAACTGGCCAAACACGCCGTGTCTGAGGGCACCAAGGCTGTGACTAAATACACCAGCTCCAAGTAAAGCTGATCTCCTCAGCGAACCCAAAGGCTCTTTTAAGAGCCATCCAAACTGCCTTTAAAGAGTTGTTCTGCATATTTTTCCAGTGTTCCCTGAAAGTTGAGTGTCATATGTGGTTCTTCTAATGGCTTCTAGACCAAAGAAAAACTTGACCAGACCTTGAAAAGCGCCCAGTTTCCCAGATGTTTAGCTCAAGCAAAGACTTGCTAGACTGTTCAAGCAGAATTATTATTTTTTTTTTTTTTATGTTAACATTGTTCTTTAGAGGTCTGTTCTTAAAATAAACCCTAATGTTCTTCAGTATTTAAGATGGTGATTCTGTATTTGGCCTTGATGTGACAATGTGGAGTATGCATTAATTTACACACTGAAACTTTTGTTTCGATTGTAAATTAAATACTTACACAAATTATCTAAAATGGGCAAAACAAAGGACACTACTGGAAAAAGAGATAACATCACTGAACTTTCTTTTTGACAATAGGAGCATATAAAAAGCAGAATAAGTAAAATCGTAATTTAAATCAAACACGTTCACACCAACAACAGTACAATAAACATTTTTAATGGTAATATCAGGTTGGCGTTTCTTCTGTCACTGCACACTGGCTTTGGTCTTCAGCAAAGTGAACTGTGAAATACACACACAAAAAAAATATTGTAAAAAGAGAACATAAAACAGATGAAAAGATGGATCAGACAGAAGTCTTACCTCTCTCTCTGTAGTATTTGACCAGCAGCACGACTGTAGACAGCAGATACGGAGAAGCTGCCAGAAGAAAACTGAGGATCCTGAAGACAGAAATCTGACCTGAACGCGACGCTGAAAAATAGAAGTACTTTACTGAACAATACAGCTGCATATTAAATGCATATATAGTGTACATAATTAATTCTCCACAAACTGAATTATCTTAACATTGTCTACACATGTAATATCAGTGTTTTGCTTTAAATGTAATAATAATAATTATAATTATAATTTTAATAAAAACACAGAAGAATGAAATAAAGTCCACATTTTGCCTTGTAAAGATGTATGGTAATTTAATTAAGTGGAAACACCAATCTACTCTTATTTAGATTAATTCCTAGTCGATTTTTAAATGAAAGCATATTTACTGATAGTCATGCATAGGAACGACACTAAAATGCTTGATCTGAGTTTAATGCTGTGATATTTAAACAACCTCCAAATTATTGAATGATATGTTGTTTATGAGGTGATTCACTTGTAGTTGGCTACTAAACAGCATAATATGCAGTATATTGTTCATGTTATTTGTAGTTATAAATACTGCAGTAACAGATTTCCAATCAATAAAATCTCATCAGCTGACAGAGACTGAACTCCACTGACTCTCTCTGACTGAGATCCAGCTCTTGGGTGACTCTCCTCTCTGTGTTTTACAGTAGTAGAAACCCTCATGTGTCTTTGAGACAGTGGTGATGCTCATCTCTCCTGTCGTCTGATTCTGGACGAGTGATCCGTCTTTATAGAAATCAGCTCTGAGGATCGGGGAGTTTGTAGATCGATGTAAACAGTGTAGAGTCAGAGTATCTCCCTCAATCACAGAATCAACAGAACTCTCCAGAATCACTTCACCATCTACAAACACAAGAGACACATGAGGAAATGGTAATAAGTAGATCGTACTCAACCAGAAGCATTTATTAAGGCAGTAAAGGTGCATCTCAATAAAGGTGGAAAAGTTCCACTAACATTTTCATCAGATGGTTGTGGTATTCGACCAATCACAACGCAGAGAACACCTTACTTTTTTAAAATGATGAGTTTTGCACAAATCGACTCGTTTCAGGAGGTTGAGATCAGAGGAGAAACAAAAATGTACAGTATGTTGAAAATAACGTGTATATAACACCTTGCATTACTCCAAATGCACAAAATAATGTTCTTTTAAAACCCTCATATGACCCAGATCATCTACTCAAAAACAGACAATTTATTTTATTTGATCTAGTTTAAAGTACGATTCCCCTTACCATGTACAGTGATGTTGAGAGGATGATGTTTCTCTCCAGACTCAGACTCACACCAGTAAACTCCAGTGTCAGATGTGCTGAGAGAGTCTATTCCACATCTAGATCCTGTTTGTTTTGAACAATCTTCTGTGTTTCTGTCTGTGTATCTTCTCACTGTCCATCCAGAAGAGCTCCTCTGATCCTCACAGCTCAGAGAGAGAGAGTGAGACGAGAAGTGCTGACTTCTGCTGGGACTGACCTTCAGAGAGACCCGGGACTGTTTACCTGAAAACAAGAACATCCAAAGACAGCGCATGTGTCTGTGTAATACAATCTTTAAGAAAATTTTAATTAAAAGTTCAGTTTAAATGAACATTTATACATCTTATTCAAATATTATGAGTGTATATTATCCTTGTGCCAGAGTCTGTAATGAAACACAAATAGAGATGAACACAATCATAAACACAGTCACACACTCACCAGTGATCCACAGCAGCTGTGTGTTACTGTTCTTTGTGTAATAGGCCGGTCGTCCTCTCTCTGCTCTGCACGTATAAACTCCTGTGTGCTGTAGAGCAGCAGGACTGAGAGTGTAAGAGCCTCCAGCTCCTCTGCTGCTGTCTGACAGACCATCATCATCTCTGAACCAGCTGAACGTCCAGTCTGTAGAGGAGCCTGGAACCTCACAGATCAGAGTCACTGAGTCTCCTTCAGTCAGCCACGGCTGTGAAGACACTCGCACTGCTGCCTGAGCTTCAGCTGAACAAAACATGAGCAGTTATAGAGAGAGAAGCTGTCCACACTGATGAGAATCAACACACACACAAACTCACCTGATACAGTCAGAGTCACAGCATCACTGGGGTATGATGAACTCGGTGCGTCTGATCTCTCTCCTCTACAGCTGTATTCACCACTGTCAGACTCAGAGGATGATGTGATGGTGTAGACTCTGTCAGTGTGATACTTGATTGAACCATCTATAAACCAGCTGTATCTCCACTGAATGTTTTCTGCTGTCTGTATGTCACATGTGAGAGTGACCGTCTCTCCTCTGAACACACGCCGATCTGGAGTCACCTTCACTACTGGTGTAGGTCTCGCTGTATTAATACACAAATGAGTAGATGTTGATGAAACAGCATCACAGTCTGAGGCTTACTGTTATGAACCTGGAAGTCAATAGTGACCTAAACAGCCTGGTTTCAAACTTTTTTTCAAAATGTATTCCTTTGTGTTCAGCAGAAACAATAAATTCATACAGGTTTGGAAATACTTGAGTTTTCATTTTTGGGTGAACTATTTCTTTAAGGTCTTGTAAAAACAATGATAAATACGGTGGCCGAGAGAGCTCAACACACTGCAACTTAAGAAAACACATGCAAACTGCAAATTGTCACAACGCAACCAAACACAGAAAGGCGCTGCAAATAGCACGGACCACAACGGAAATGTTTCAGGGGGGTCTCAAAAAGTGATGAACCCATCTGAGAGTAAATAACATAGCATTAAAATAATGTTTCACAGTTAAGTTTGTAATTCGTCAGATTAGTCTAATCATATCCAAAAGACCTTATGATCAGGTTGTTAAAAACTCACGTTTTAGTTCAGCGACAACATCTTTACTCTGACCAAAATCCACTTGACAAATAATCAGGTCCCAGATGGGTTCGTCACTTTTTGAGGTGCCCCTGAAACAACGTGCTGTTTGCAGCGCCTCTCTGTGTTTGGTTGCGTTGTGGGAATTTGCAGCTTGCATGTGTTTTTTTCTGTTTGCATGTGTTGTCTTAAGCTTGCAGCGTTTTGAGCTCTCTCAGCCACCGTAGTTAAATGATAATATACAGTATGAATCATTTATCACTCCATTGCATATACTCAAATGAAATACAATATGAAACTAAAATGTATATATAATATATTGTGCTGAATTTAAAAGAGAGAATATATGTCCTTGACAAGATTTGTTAACATAGTACAGTGAGTTTAGGAGGCAAAGGATTTTCAACTCACCCGTCACTGAGAGAGAAACAGAGCTTGATTGAGATGATCGTGGTCTTTCATCTCTCTGTCCTCTACACCAGTACTGACCCTGATCAGACTCAGTAGCTCCTCTGATAGTGACAGTGTCTGTGTTTACAGTGAAACCATCAGACGACTGTAACTTTACACTGTCTTTATACCACTCATATCTCCAGTCTCTGTGTTCAGACTCAATCACACACTTCAGAGTGAGTGTATCTCCAATGAATAGACTTGACATGCTTTGTGTCCCAGTCAGAGTAGATCTGGGAATATCTGTAAAATATGAAGACAGAGCTCTTTCAATGAACTATGATCTAATCATGTGATTTTCTGTATTTGTATAACGCTGGTGTTTAAACAGGAGAGATGTGGAGAGTCTCTCAGTCTGAACAATCACTAAAGGTTTAATGTGATTTAAACTTACAGTTAATGTGTTGTTTTTGTTCTCTTTGTATTCTTTTTAACTTAAAGAAGTTAAATTTAACATTTTAAACATTTAACATTTTTTTCAGATATCCTGTTTTTGAGGAGGCTCTGGCTTTGTGTCATCCTCAAAGAAATGTCTCTGACATAACAATGAAATTGTCTTTTATTTTTTAATTTTACTTGGTATTTTACTAAACTAGAACCCCCACAAAATCACGCAAAATGTGATTGAATCAGAACAGAAATGACTTAAAATGCTCCATTGCTGTTATAAGTATAGATGTTACTGCTACCTAAGAGTATAAGAAAAGTGCTAGCGTTAGTTCACCCAAAATTTTGTCATCAATTACCCTTGTGTCGTTTCAAACCTGTTAAACCTTTGTTCATCTTGGGAACGCAACTTAAGATATTTTTGATGATATCAGAGAGATATCTGTCCCTCCACAGATAGCAATACAACTGTAAATGATCCCAGATCCAGAAACACGGTAAAAACACCGGTAAAACAGTCCATGTGACATCAGAGGTTCAACTTTACTTTTGCAACGCTACGAGAATACTTTGTTGCACAAAGAAAACAAAAATAACATAATTTACTCTATCTATTGTTCTCCCCTAAGTTACGTCTTCTGCCATTTTAGACAGCATCACAACATAAGTGGTCACTTTCTTCAAGGAGTAAACAACCGCAGATTACGCAGGTGCTTTCCCGTGGATGTAAACAAGGCTGATTATGTCAAATATGTTCTTACTTGTGTTTGTGTTGCATTGTGATCCTCTCTAAAATAGCAGAAGATGTAAAGTTACGGGAGACTATTATTTTTGTTTTCTCTGTGCAAAAAAAAAAAGTATTCTTTTAGTGTCGCAAAACTGAAGTTGATCCACCGATGTCACATGGACTGTTTTACTGATGTTTTTACTACGTTTCTGGACATGGATCATTTCAGTTGTGTTGCAGTTAGGTTGGATGGCTCTTAGACGAAGGTTTGGAACGACATGAGGGTGAGAAATGGCAGGATTTTCATTTTTGGGTGAACTAACCCTTTAAGCCATAAACATCAATGTTAAGTGTGCACTATACAGATGTGAATATGAAGACTCACCTGATACAGTCAGTGTCACAGCATCACTGGGGTATGATGAACTCGGTGCGTCTGATCTCTCTCCTCTACAGCTGTATTCACCACTGTCAGACTCAGAGGATGATGTGATGGTGTAGACTCTGTCAATGTGGTACATGATTGAATTATATTTAAACCAGCTGTATGTCCACTGAATGTTTTCTGCTGTCTGTATGTCACATGTGAGAGTGACTCTCTCTCCTCTGAACACACGCCGATCTGGAGTCACCTTCACTACTGGTGTAGGTCTCGCTGTATTAATACACACATGAGTAAATAATGATTGAGAACACCATATAGTCTCATGAACACTATGAACTCAGTTTGTGAAAAACATTTCAAATGTTCAAATGAGCTTTATCCTATAACAGCAACATAGTATTGTATTTTAAACCACAGATTGTTAACCTGGATCTGTAAAAAAAAGTTTAGGAGAAAAATTATAATTTAACTCACCAATTACAATGAGGGAAACAGCAGAGCTTAAATTTGATGAGTTTGGTTTTCCATCTTTCTGTCCTCTACACCTGTACTGACCCTGATCAGATGTAGTTAGTTCTCTGATAGTGAGAGTGTCTCCATGTACAGTGTAACGATCAGACGTGTTTAAAATTACACTGTCTGTGCCTTTATACCACTCATATCTCCAGCCACCGTGAGACTCAATCACACACTTCAGATGGGCTCTCTCTTTAGTAAATATAGGACTGTTTGGTGTCACAGTCAGAGTAGATCTGGGTAAATCTGTAAACAGTTAATAACAAATTATAGTACATTACTGATAAAAAATTAATGTGTGTGAACACAGATTGATATCAGCAGCATTTCTTCTGAGGGAGACCTAATAAGCCATTCAGGTGTCCACAGACCATACAGCACCCATAGCACCCCTAGATGTCTTTAATTCTCTCTTATTACTAGAGAAAGGATTTTTGATTTTACACCAGGCTGTATCATGCTCCATTTCATTTAAACAAACTAATTTATCATGCATCTCCACGATAATAAATGCATTACTGCAATAATATTTTGCGTCACAAGCTTTTTAGATCTGGGGTCCATATGACTGTATAATTATTACCCATTATGATTCAAATTGAAGGATGTAATGATATATGTATGAATTCATTATTTACCTTGAGTGATTCCAGAGTCGTTGTTTAACAGCACCAGCACTACAAAAAAAATTAAGCATATATAATAATAATAATAATAATAATAATAATAATAATATATTATGTATCACATAAGGCGAATTTATTAAAAATGCTAATTGGCACGCAGGGTCCAAGCCTGATGCGGAGCTCTGCCCTAACGAGGGTTCAGATCCATAGGGTTTATAGTCTATTGGTCAGTGTTGCCACCTATTTCCAATAAAAAAAGTAGCTAAATGTTGCCAAACGCGTCACACAATAATTTGCATATCAGTGACATCATCACGTAGTATCTGACAAGTGTAAGCCCGTCATGTCTCTACTCTCTGAGACGCTGAGTATTATATCAAATTAAAACATTACATCCACAATAAATAGGTTTTTATTAACATATTACTTTGCGTGATGACGTCATTGTGTAATTGCAACTCAAAACTACATCTTTATGTAGTAATTAATGTTTTCTCAAATTGACTGGCCATCTCAGCAAAAACATTTTTTGAAATATGTCCATTTAGATTTGTATAAAAAATATAGTCAACTTTTTGTAAAATACAAACACTTTTGATAAGAATTTTTTTTTTTTTTTAATTTAACACTGATAGTGAACATTTACATTTTTTAAACAATCACAGCTTGTGTACTTTTTGTAACTTGTGAAATTAACACATCTGTGAAAGTGACAACAATTATAGCACTATTGGAATTTATTGCTACCTAAATTACCAACAATTATACGTTAACAAATATCAGTAAATTAACCGTTATGAAAAACAAATTGAGCAAGCAATTTAACTTGAATGTGATATGTGTGTGTTCAAATGAATGTTAAAAATTGCTAAATTTGTTGATAGGTTCTTTTTGAAAAAAAAAAAAAAGGTTGCTAGGGTAGTGTGAAAAGTTGCTAAATCTAGCAACAGAATTGCTAAATTGGTAACACTGCCGTCGACCTCCCTGCTCGCCCCCCGGACAGCATACTAAACTCTTATTAGCTCTTAGCTTACTATTGTATTATGAGGAAGCGCAAACTTGTGAAACACAAACCGGATATTAACCCTGGGCCAGGCGCATGTGCCCGATGAAGCTGTCTATAAGACAAGGTTATGGGAATGCCCGATAGAAATCTATTACAAACTTTGCACATGGGTCAGCTTTGTTCTTGAAATGATGCACCATTCTTAGTTTTAGCAAATATTTACCCTATATATGTAGTTGTTGGTCAAATTCTCTATATTTTTCTTTCTTTTTCAGACCATGAAAAACAACCCAACTTGCATGTCCATATAATGGCAGTGTATAGCGACTATAATGTTAACATTTTGCCTAAATTCTGATTTATATCAGGAAATCACCCAGAAGACTGGAAATAAAGAATCTCATTAACTGAATCCTTTGATACTTTTGTATCTTTTTTTTTCACAACTTTGCTTTCTACAAAGTTTGTGTTGCAAGCAAGGCAGAAAAATAAGTAAGCAAATATTGACTGTTTTTCAGTCTGGTGGAATGCCCAACACTACCTGAACAGCCTATCCCTAAAGTATTTACATATTTTAAAATTTAATATTTAAACATTACAGCAAATATTTTCTTCTTTATATTTCTCGGTGAAATTCTACATTCTGTAAATTATTTGAAGCTGTGTAATGTATAACAACATTTGAAACATTGTATTATTACTTTTCATAATACAGCCTCCTTAGGATTCATCTCTGTGTTATTCCACATTTAGAAAATATATAAATACAAATGTTAATCAAATACTCACAGAGGACAAGGGGAAGAGCACTGGACCTCATGCTGCCACAATGCTGTGTTCGAAGGAAGAGATACTTCCTTTGCTTTAATGGTGATTTCTAACTTTAAGGAAGAGGAAGAGTCTAGAGATAAAAAAAAAAAAAAAAAAAAAAAACGTTTTGAGAGGGATATTTACCTTTTCTTTTAGTATATTCCTACACTAAATGGAAATACCCCATGTAGCTAATAATGTAGCTTTAAGGATTCATTATAGTTAAATGTTTAATATATTATAACTTCAATTTGTATATTTCCTGCTTGCTAAAAGGCTTGCTAAATATGACAAGTTTAAATGAAAATTGTTTTAGGTTCTCTTAAATTAGAAGTTGCTATTATTATTATTATTATTATTATTATTATATATTTTTTACATCTAATACATTTATAAGATTTTAATCAATTTTATAATCAATTTATAATTTATAATCAATTATAATATTAAATGGCTCAGTGGCTAACTGAGCCTAGAGACATCAGTAATATAGGTATTCCGTAAAAAAATGTGATTAAACAAAGATTTAAAAAAATAGATATATTTTAAGTTAAACAAAATTATTTCTACATTAATTTGAAGATGGAATATGAAAGAAAATGCAATATAAAAGGTATATTTAAAATCTTGTTAGGTGGAATTAATCTCAATTCCTCTGTTTGGCGGGGTAATTAATAACGAGGAGATTGGTAGCAGCTGCGATCGTTCGTGCGTGGTCCTCCTGAAATTCGATTAACAAATCGTCATAAAATGTGTGATTATTATTATTTTTTTTAATCAATTAACAGCAGTTAAAAATAAGTTCATTCATAAGATCGGGATTGATGTTTGACTACAAGAACATGCAAAACATTGCTTCCCACTTACATTAATAATGAAGTGAGAAGTGTGGTTTGCGTCTTCTTGCAGAAACAGAGCAGAAGGCTAACCACAGCAATGAGCTCCACTTTTTCTCAGGCCTCTGAGGCATTCAGTTAAGCATAGCTGGTAGATAGGTTGATAGATCTATATATCTATGTTTTTTTGTTGTAACTTGAATGTTAAAGATATTGGCCGACATTACTTGAACACAGGATTTAACTTACCACTGGACGAAAGTGCCGTCCAGACTGAATTTAAAATTGTGTTACAGCATCTTGATCAAGTCTTGACTAATATTTGACGTCAAATTGATAGCAAGCTGGAAAACTTGATATTCAGTAAAATTTATAGAATTGCTGAAACTGTGGGAAAGTGTAACACAATGTTTACTAAAACCCCCAAAAAACCAAATTGGCTCTTTGATGAAATACATTTTGTTCCTCTTTTTGTAAATTAAATGTTAAAATTTGTAAGTTGCTTTACAACATATAAAATATGACAATTTCCAAAAAGATGATGCAGTGATTAAATAAATTCCAAAATATTTTAATTTTGCATACATTAACAACACATGTCAAAACATTCAGAAATGCTGACCCAACCAGACCTGTTTTCACAACACATTCTTTTTAACCTGTTAACAAAACTGATTAAACACAGTGTGACAACAGGGGAAAATTAGCACTTCCTTGCTGGTTAAAACAGCTACAATTAGCTTAAAATGTTTGGCTGGTCTTAGCTGGTCTCTTCATGTGGTTTACAGTTACAGGAAGTGAAAATCAGCCACACACAATGCATATGTGCGCTTCAAGCTGCAGTCCAGAAGGGGCTCAGTGATGGTTCTGTTGTCAAAGTGTTGGTCCAACACACAAAGGAAGAAATTTATCACAACCATTTTTCTCCAGCATGTGTAATGTTGTGGATTTGATCACTCATCAAGTTCACTCATCAGCTGTTTTAGTCTCCAAACATAGATAAGTAGCTCTGTGAGAAGGTTAAAAGGGGTTTAAACACAATATTTTTAATTCAGATGTGACTTGTGAAAACGCGAGATCCACGCAAGATCTCACCCCGTGGAGTCAAAATGATCACAAGAACTGTGAGCAACAATCCCAGAACCACACGGGGGACCTAGTGAATGACCTGCAGAGACCTGGGACCAAAGGAACAAAGGCTACCATTAGAAAAACTCATGCTTTGGGGCTGTTTTTCTGCAAATGGACCAGGACTGATCTGTGTAAACAAAAGAATGAATGGAGCCATGTATCATGACCTCCTTCCATCAGCATTGAAGATGAAACGACCCAAAACATTACTGCTCTAGAGGAGATCTGCTGGAGGAATGGGCCAAAGTACTAGAAACAGTGTGAAGACTCACAGAAAACCTTTGACCTGTGTCATTGCCAACAAAGGGTATATAACAAAGTATTAAGATGAAATTTTGTTATTGACCAAATACTTAGTTTCCACCATTATTTGCAAATAGATTCTTTAAATTCTACAATGTGATTTTGATTTTGTCTGTCATAGATGAAGTATATCTACAATGAAAATTACAGGCCTCTTTCATCTTTTTAAGTGGGAGAACTTCCACAGTTGGTGTCTGGCTCCAACCACAAACTAACAATGACTTTTATTTTACATTTAAATCTACCTGTTAGTTGTCTGTTGTTGTTTTTTTTTTAACGTCTACACCTATCCCAACCCTAACCTACCCCCTACAACAAGAATGCAAAAATGACTGTTCGGTGTGACAAACATTAAACTATTTTGATGTGTGCTGTAACTGCAAGTGTATCCTGTAATTCTTGCATTAACTATGTTTCTCAATTCCAGTCCTTGCATCATTTTTTCAGTTCCCCTCTCTTTCTCTTTCTTGCACACACACACACATACAAAACTGTTTGAGGAAAAATAGTAAAAGACTCTAGGACCAGGTGCGTTGCATTAATATGAAGATACGATAAGAGGAACTTTATTTTTCCTGAGGGAAATTATTTTGTCACGGACATGCTCAATGCAGTAAAGGAAAAAGAAAATAAAAATATACAATAAGTACAATAAATAATAATAATAATAATAATAATAATAATAACACAGTATACCATAAGTACAGTAAATAATAAAACAGTAGAATAGTGCAGAAGTGGTTCTGAAAAAGTGACAGTGCACAATAAATGATGAATAAAAGAGAGTAAGAGCAGCATGTAATCAATGGCATACATATTTTTATATTGCACAATTGACTGAGGACAAGTAACATTAGTATTAAAATTATTAAGCTGTCTTCTGCGAATGAAACTGCAAAGTTGGTTACAGTTGATCAGCAAGATTTTAGAGAGCCAAACAGTTAATGTGGACCAACCTAACTCTAAACTAGATTCAGAGAAGATCAAACAAACAACAACACTTACTTAATTACACACACACAAGCCATATATATCAATTCACACAGTCCTAATAATATGCCTGAGGGCATCAACTCATACTTTGTGGAGAATATGTTTTAAATCACTAATAATTTTCTGCTGAAATAAGAGTGAAACACACAATAAGCAGCACTGACCCGAGATGAAGGGCAGTTACACCGACAGACGTGTCCTGTGCTTCAAGCTGCTAAAACAACTTCTGAATAAACTCTCCACAAGTCTCTCATTGGTGGTTCATTCAATAAAAGCCAATGTGAAAATGCTTATTCAACACATGAAGAAAAGATTCCAGACATCTACCACGATTATAACGGAAAATCATATGAAATATAGACATACAATTGTCCATTCCCGCTTGCACGTCGAGGATATTAAATTATGTTGGTAAAATAAATGTTGACTTGTCAAGCGTTTTGGGCTGCAATTAAATACGGCATCTCTTCTCAATGTGCTCAGTGTTTTTACTCCTTTAAACGATTTTACTTCTTTAGTTTTTCTCCAGATATAAGAGGATAAAACACAAGCACGATCGTCTCATGTAGGAGCAGTCGCTG
>JAUYWG010000040.1:1051309-1061621 GCA_034779775.1 Enteromius afrohamiltoni | reverse complement strand
CTGCAGATGACCCCAGGAATAACCAGGTATGCATGTTCTCATGGTGAGAACATCAAATCAACCTTCGAGCTATTTTTACAGAGGAAACACAAAATATTGTGCAAGAGATGACAAATGTGGAGGGGAGACAAGTTTTTGCAGATGAGTGGAAAGATTTGAGTTTGGTAGAGATTCAGGCTTTTTGCATATAAACCTATTAGAAAATAATATTTATTTAATAATTTATATAAATTTAAAAAATAGAATAAATCCTACGAAAAAATGTGGAGAAAATGTGGAGTAAAAACATTAATAAACGGGAAAATTTAATTTTTTCTGAATTCCTTCGTGCTGTGGTCTGACATCTGTCCAGAATGGAACGCAGGGAAAACTTTCAAGAGAAGGCTCTTTCTGCATGAGCTTGGAAGAGCTCTGGTGGCTCCCCTTTTGGAGAAACGACAGTATGTTCCACGTGCCCCAGCCTCTCTCTCCATCCTGAAAAAAGCAAAAATACCTCTAGAGGTGGAAAATGAAGCTTCCACATCTCTCAAGAAGAGGGTGAGATGCTACCTCTGTTCCCGTGAACAGGATCGTAAAACCTCAGTGATGTGCAAAACCTGCAACAACCCCGTCTGCAAGATGCATGCCACTTACCTTGCCACCTGCCTGCATTGCGTAACTCCTGCAGACTCATACAATTTTACACTAAACCATGTCAAATTATCCATGTTATCCCCTTGAATTAAAGTTTAAAATGTGGGTATTTTAGTGAATTTTACATAAAAAGCTTTTTTTTGCATATAAACTTATTAGAAAATAATATTTATTTAATAATTTATATACATTTAAAAAATAGAATAAATCCTACAAAAACTGCAGAAATGTGGAGTAAAAACATTAATAAACAGGAAAATTTCATTTTTTCATTTTCTTTTACTATTATTTTGTTAAAAATTTTAGGTTTTGTTGCCTGGGTACCAGAGACACCAAAGTACACCAGTGTGATTCCAAAACGAAGACCGCACAAGGGTTAACCCTAAAGATATTACCAAATAAAGAAGACCAAAAAATCTTGCTGCAGTTAAGATTCAACATGTTAAAGTCTGTGTGAACTGGACGTTTGCTAATGATTTTGTATTGTGACATATATGTTCCAGGTATATGCCAATAACATTTTAAAAGGATCTATAAGCATTTTCGATTGAACAAATCAACATTTTACTGGGTTTCAAAGGCTGCATGACTCTATGTAAGCTACCTTAGTGTTCACTTTTTAACTTTTTATTCAAGTAATGTTGAAAGAAATGAACAGTGATGAGAAATAACCATATCAGAAGGATTTCTATAGGATCATGTGATGCTGAACACTAGAGTAATGGTTGATGACCATTCAGCATCTACGTAAGGGCTGTCCAAACCTGCTCCTGGAGGGCCACTGACACTAATTTGTAGACATTTACAGTTTTTTACAATCGCTATGACAGTTTTTTCAAACATTTAACAAATTTCCTGAACTCTTAACGCATCAACACACCAAAAACACACAATTGGCAAAACAGTTAATTTCATTGGGTTAATTTCATGTTCAAAATCACACATTGTAAACTAAACCGCAAACTAGTTTTCAAAATACAATAATAAACCACCACAGCACAGCAAAACACTGCAAACATGTTTCAAAATTAGATAATAGTTCAAAACACTAAAACATGTTCTCTTTCAACAGGAACATTTAGTCATTTATAATACATTGACACAAAAACACTATCATCAGCTGAAATGACAGAAACTGCATTATTTTATGTGTCAGTTCTGAAACCATTCCTAGTCCTGACAACTCTGGCGACCTGAGAACTTCACTTATCTTGTAATTAACAGCTCAAACATTCTCTTGGTACCCTCCTTTTATCCGTAGCCTCTGCATTACCAAAAACTCTGATGCTCTATCCTTGTTGGGTTTATCACTCCTTTTCTGCTCAGGTCCAGTGCGTATGATTAGATCGAAATACCCGCCATTGTCGCTAAATGTGTACCAGGTCCTAGGGTATTCAATCTCAACGATGTCCTACTTACCACTCACTCTTAAGGTTTATAGTTTTCGCTAACTTTTTTGTATAACTAGATATACAGTTTTCAGGGTAAACTGACAGAGAAGCGTTGCATGGCAGCGTCACGTAGAAACCTTGATCATCCATGACCGCTATTTACTCGCTCATAAAAATACTGCTCTTTTAAGGCTCCTGCAGATCCAGCAAATCTTTTTTATCTATATAGCTTTTAAATTTCACGGGCCAAGGTGTTGGGTGTCACTCAGCCTGCAGCCTTACAGATATCCACTTGTCATAGGACTGGTCGTTCTGGTTATTCCTGAAGCTCCTCTGTGCTCAAGTGACTCATTGAAGGGTGTTTTGAGCTGTGAAACTCTTCAAACTGTTCGATGATACAGATCCAATGGCCCTGTGTTACAGGAGCTCTTTATTAAAAGATCAGATACAGGACCAGGAACCATGACTGGATGAGATTTTAGATAAAAACATCATCAACACAACACAAGTTTGATCCATTACTGCACCTCAGGTGTAGACGGGACAAGATCATGGGAGGTAAGAAACAGTACCATTTTACACATTGCCAAATATTCTTTATGAGTGTCATGATATTTGGCTTAAATTTGACTTTTTATGCCAAATTCTTTACTTTGTACAGTGGTGTCAAATGATTGACCAGATCCATAATGAAAGTTGTTGTTTACATAATATGTGTGTGTACTGTGTATGTTTATTATGTATATAAAAATATAACACAAATATTTGAAAATATTTACATATTCATATAACTATATATAAATATATTTATTATAATCATATTTTTCATAAATATATACATGTAGAAATGTATACATGTATAAATATATATATGTACATATACATATATACATACAGTGTATACACATAAAGTATATTATGTAAACAAAAAAACTTTCATTTTGTTTGCAATTAATCACAATTAATTGTTATTAGCATTACTTTTTTGGCATCCTTTGGATTTTTATGTCTGAAGTTTGACTTTTATCTCATAATTATGGACTTTTGTCATGTTTATTTATTTATTTATTTTTTTCACATTTTAATCTCATAATGTCTCTATCCTAATTTTAACATCTCACAAGTGACTTATAGGTCAGTTTCAACTTTTTATCTATGACCTATTTCATGTTGCAATTGTGACTTTTAATAGTAACGTTTCATCTCATAATCAATTATTTTTCTCAAGTGGCAAAAATGGACTTCCATATTATAATTACAAGCTTAAGAAACAACATAGATTTGCAGAACTCATTATTATCATTAAAACAGTAAATTATGGGAGTTATTAGTTAGTCCTTCATTAACAACAGCATTATTTTCCCCCGAACAGCTTCTGATTCTCAACCTGAGAAGAGGATTGTGCTTCTTGGGAAAACTGGAGATGGCAAGAGCAGTGCCGGGAATACGATTCTCAAACAACAAGTCTTCCAGAGCAAAGCTTCACCAGAATCTGTGACGGCTGAATGTGTGAGCGGCGAGAGAAATGTTCACGGCAAAAAGATCACAGTTATTGACACGCCTGGACTCTTCGACACCGGCCTGGATGAGGAGGCCATCAAATCAGAGATCATTAGATCAGTGATCGAAAGCTCTCCGGGTCCAGACATCTTCACCATCGTCCTGAAGGTCGGCAGATACACGGGACAAGAGATGGAGGTCGTGGATAAAATCGTGGAGTACTGCGGAGAAGAAACCTTCAAACACTCAGTGGTTTTATTCACTCACGGAGAGCAGCTAGAAGGTCAAACCATCAAGGAGTTCATCAAGATGAGTCCAAAGCTACAGGAACTGGTTGATAAATGTGGAGGCCGCTGTCATGTCATCGACAGCAAATACTGGAAAAGACGACAATTAGGATACAGAAGCAACAGAGTCCAGGTGAAAAACCTGCTGGAGACCATTGAGGAGAAGCTGAAGGACAATCAGAATAGCTGCTACACCAATGAGCTGCTTCAGATTGTGGAGGAAGAGATTCAGGAGGAGATGAAGAATGTAAGCGAGGTCAATATGTCGCTGGAAGATAAACGAGATGTAGCAAAAAAGATAGTGCACAGAAAACTTCTGGTTAAGCTTGCAGGAGTGACCACGGGAACACTGACCGGTGCATTTCTTGGCATTGGCGTCGCTGTGGCCTCTGTCGTCACATTACTGAAAGCCACAGAAGTTCCTGGAGTGGTGAAAGCTGGAGCCGTAGCCGGAGCCATGGGAGCCTCTGGGATAGCGGCGGGAGCAGCGGCAGTGAAGGCGGGGGTCATCGCCGCAGGGGCCAGTGTTGGAGTGGCTGGACCCAGTATCGCTGCAGCTGCGGGTGTTGTGGTTGGAGTCGCGGCTCTCGCCGGAGCGATCGGGGGAGGAGTTACCGGATGCAAAGCAGCTGAAGAAACAGATTCAGTGTCTGAAGCGATAAAGAACGCCGCGAAAATCAACTTTGCTAACGCCAAAGGTGCTGTGAAAAAGGCAAAGAAACATCAACAAAAACTTTTTAAAAATGAGACAATTCAGGAGAAGGAACTCATTGATCCGGGAACAGACTAGTTAGCCTTTAATGTATCTAGTGACAAGTATCACCCCTGATAGCTGATTACCCTTAAGAAGCATATTTGACTACCAGTACAGCCAAGTATGGTTCAACCATGGTAACCATAAATTAACCATGGTTCCTCTTCAGGAACTCGAGCTGGGTCGATGATACGCTATAGGAATGCCCTCAGCGTGATGGCTCTGAATGGTATGTGAAATCAGTCAATGATGAATTGGGATGTCATAAGTGGGTGACGTCACTGGCCAGGAAGCATAAAAGCACATGGAATGCTGCCGGCAAACTAGCTTTTTGTAATTTAACACATGGTTAACACACATACAGTATGTGTAGTCTGCCGGGGGGCGAAACATGTTGATTCAGTTCTCCAATAAAATGAGGAGAGCTGCAGATATAGTGAGAGAATGTCACGGTGAATGCTTCACTCCCGGAAGGCTCTCTTTAGAGATAACTGATGGCAGCTGCGTCCAACAAACTGCCTGCTGTACATGAGGCCCCTACAGTAGTGGCTTAGGAACAAAGGTGTTCTCTGATGGGAAATCCCCTTCACATGATCAATGTGTCACGCCAAACCGTACATTACTTTAGAAATTTGGAGGAAACCTTCGTTCCTAAATTAGGGCCCAGTGCTGGGAGATCCAGTTCGCCGCATAACGTTAGCAACGAATGTGTCCCTCACTGGTTGGGGAGTGGTCACGAGTGGCCGCTCTGCCTGCTGTCTGTGGAGTGGTCGCCATCTCAAGTGGCACATCGACTGCCTGGAGATGCTGACCGTGTTTCGAACAATCAAACACTTCTTCACAGATGTAAGAGATCAACACGTGTTGGTGCGCACCAAAAACATGTCAGTTGTCTCTTACATCAACCACCAAGGAGGTCTGCGTTTGCGCCCCTTGTACAAGCTGGCACAGCAGATCCTTGTGTGGGCCTGGGACAGATCCCTCTCACTGAGAGCCATCTATATTCCCGGGCATCAAAACATAGGAGCAGATCTGTAGAGATGGGGGCTGAGGCTCGGGGGGAATGGATGCTACATCCAGACAGGTGGTGGAGCAGATCTGGAGAATGTTTTACCAGGCAGAAGTGGACCTCTTCACGACGAGAGAGAATGTCCTCTATGGTATTCTCTAGATCATCCAGCTCTATTAGGGATTGATGCCTTGGTACAGACGTGGCTGAGGCTTCGTCTGTACACTTTTTCCCCCGATTGCTCTGCTCCCAGGAGTTCTGGAGAGAGTGCACCAGGACGCGGGCAGTCTAATACCCGTAGCGCCGTTCTGGCCGGGCCAAGTATGGTTCTTGGACCTGACGTCCCTCCAAGACAGCTCCCCGTGGGAGACTCCAATCAGGAGGGACCTCCTGTCACAAGCAAGGAGCACCATATTGCACCCTCGTCTGGAGTGGTGGAAACTGAAAGTGTGGCCTCTGGCAGTACACAACTCTTAGCCACAGGTCTTTCAACGGTCACACCTCAGCCAGTTGTACTACAGGCCTTCAACCCTCCTCCCTTCAGGGAGCCTGGTCAGCAGAAGCTAAACATTCCATGTGCTTTTATGCTTCCTGGCCATTGATGTCACCCGCCTATGATGTCCGAATTCCTCATTGCCTGATTTCACATTCGATTCAGAGCCGTCATGCTGAGGGCGTTCCCATAGCGTCTCATCAATGCAGTGTCTCATTCCTTCGAGGAGCCAGGGTACATACGTTACCTAGAGACATTTGCTACACTAACCACAGATTAACCATGGTATTTGTACACCTGTTTTTATAATATGTCAAAATACTACCACCACCACCAGCAACAACAACAACAGCAACAAAAGGTTTTGTTTTAGACATAATACTTTTTTTTTTTGACTGTTTGCTTCAATCTGACATTTCCCAGATGCCAAACAGATGCCAAACATTCTAAACAGAATTTAGAATGTATGTAAAACCAACTGTTTTTAGTGACATATATCAGGTGTGGGAAATGTTGATCCTGGAGGGTTTCTTTCTCTTTATTATACAACAGTCACTATTTATTGGACACAATTTTCTTTGTCATTAATTAGAATAATAAAATATAGATATTATTTCTCATTTAGCTAACTATTTGTGTAGTCTTAGGGCCGTTTCTTTTCACACTTTTCTTGTTACCTTTGGGAGATATTATGAGGAAACATGGTGTTAGCTTTCACTGTTATGATGATGATATTTTGGTGAAACACACCAAACTGAGAAACTAACTTTCAGAAAGCCATGATTCTAGCATCTGTAAAACTGCATTTTTCCATCTCAAAAACATCTAAATTGCCACCTATGCTCTCATTGTCAAATGCAGAAATGTTAGACTATTGTAATGCTTTATTGGGTGGACGCTAGTCTCGCGTAGCCAGACCTTCAGACTGCTGGCTGAAGGTCTGGAATTCATAGCCGCTTTCTTTGGTCAAAGCCCGCCCACAATGCCGTTTGGCCAACATTATACAACAGTCACTATTTATTGGACAAAGAAATGCCACTAAGTGCCCTTAAACAAAACTTTTGAGTATCCAACGTTTAACTGATCTTAAGAAATTATTATTGTCACTCATGTAAACAGGACAGTTTTTATTTCTTAATCACACGCCTGCACTTTTTCTCCCAGCAGACCGAAAATAAACACAACACTCGTGTCCCCCGAAAATCTGATCAAATTCAACCAATCGAATGACTTCGACATTCCTGAAGGGTTTCCAGTTAAGTGTACCATATGCATCAGATGTTTAGCCAAGGTTCCGTGGGCGTGACGTCTGAGGCTGAGACTAGAGGGCCACTGACACTAATTAGAGACATTTAAACACATCTGACCGTAAAGTAACAAGTGACCAGACCTTGTTGGATGACTCTCTTTCCAGAAGATGGCGCTCATGCAACATGTGAATTAACAGTCAGAGGTTAAAAACTCTATTTTTATTTATTTTTTATTCCAGCAATTGCAACCCTGGCTGAATCACAATATTGCCAGAAATCACATAGAAAATCCTATCTTATTTAATAAGGAGAAGTATAAAAAACACTATGGTCATCACTATACTCTTGCAATATGACCGAATGAATGGCACAACAGTGCTGGTATTTACCAAGACAAAAGTGTTGAAAAGAGTTTACAAGAGTTTCAATTTACTGACAGAGGGATACAGTGGGCACGCTTTCTTAAAATGTGTTCAAAAGTGACAGTGTTCAAAAGAAGCAGAGGGGGAAAACAACTTAACAGCTGTAATGGAGGCCAGGAAGAAGCAAAAAGAGGCGCTCTAGCAACTGATGCTAGAGGTCATGGCCTTCAGATCGCCCGCCTCCCACGCCAGACAACTGAGTTGGAGACCCGCTCGGAGCGAGGATGAGACGTGGTGGTGCGGACCCAGGGGTTACATATACAAGTGTTAAAATGGGTAATTAATATACTTTTTAGTTTTTAAATTAGTATGTATTTAAAGGATATATTGTTGACTGTTTTTGCTCCATTTGGTTAATGAAAATAGTTATGCAATACACAGAGCAGCTGTGTTTTGTTAATGAATGATTCTTGATTCAGTGGTCCATTCATGAAGACAGGCACTTGCTTCACTCTTGATAAATCAGCCATCTGAACGAATCGTTTGAAGGCTTCGAAGACTCATTAATTGACAATGCTGCCACCTACTGGTGGTTTATTTTCATAGGAGCCTGTCTTTTTTCCTTTTTTCATGTTTAGAATATTAAGAATTTGTTATGAAAGCTTACGCATGTATTCAAAAACATTTTTGTGCAGTAACAATATAAAATGTATTTTCCCAGCAAGAAAATTTGTGGCCGTTGATAATGCTGTGTGGCAAGTCAGTTTGGAAAACCATTAGCCACAGTGCCTGGTGAGAAAGCCCTGCTTAGGAATGTACACGGTCACCTTCCCTTCGTTTGCTTTTGTTAATTTTGCAGATGATTTATCAAAGCAACTTAAAAAATAAAGAAAGCAGCAAGTGATTCATTCTATGAGGCAACAAATTCCAATATTCCAAACTATATGTTCTCTAAAACATAAAAAACAATAATAACTAAAAGCACACATCTGTGTCTTGTAAAGGTTGGGCTTGTTATTGTTCTTTATTTATTTTCTGGGTGAACTGACAGACCTTTCAAATAAACTCAAACTCTAAAGAGGAATTTAGCTTCTACATCAAAGCTATCTAAACCTGCTCCTGGAGGGTCACCTAAATAAACACAATTTATGACTATAGGCATAATCTGTATTAAAGAGAAAATAACCACTTCATCTGATGTTTAAAGTGAAGGAAAGCAGGTGTAACGGAGAGAAAAAGAGAAACAATAAATGATGAATGGTGTCAAAATGCTTGTTTTTTATAAAATATTTGTTCTACTTAAATGAAGATCTTTTGTTTATTGTTAAGTTGTATTATTGTAAATTTCGACACCTACAGGTAAGAAGGGGGTATAATGGGTGGAGTCAGCCATCTTCAGTTCACTCAAGCTGTTGAGAAAGATGGTAGGTGAACATGTGCACAGAACAGAATGTTGGAAGATACTGTTTTATTTTTTGTTTAAAGTCAAGTGTATTTGTCTAGAAATGTGTTTGAGATCAATTTGTTCTTTATTGTTTTGTTCAGAAGTGTGTAGCAGAGTTTTGTGTCCTGCAGGTACACGCCACATGCTAATGACGTCTGCTCTTCAGTTCATTCCCTGTATTTGTATGATTTATTGTGCATTATTTTCTGATGTTTTTTGTGACCGGACCAGCAATATTTGTTGTCTGTGTGGTGCTCTCTGTCTTTTCCAGGTATGATGTGTTGCTTTTTTGATTTTGTGTTTGGTTTAGACAAGAAAAAAAAGAAAAAAAAAGATTGAGTCATATTTGTATGTAACAAAAAGTGTTTATTACTGTTGAGAATGATGTTTTTGTGACCGGTGCCATTGTTCTCAAGATGCACAACAGTTTTCATGTTTGTTCATTCAGAAATTATTTGTGCACAAGTGATTGTTTTTCATATAGGAGTACGTTTCTTTGTTTTGTTGTTGTGGTAGTTCAGCGGTGTGGATTTCTTGAAAGTTTTGATGATCTGAGCAGATTACTCCACCGTGGCGCCAACGGCTTTCATGGTTTCACAGCTTTCAAGACTGAAATTACACGTTGTCCTTATTTGTAAGAAAGGTAGTGACACTTGAATGATTCTGCAATGTTTTTTTTCAGCTCATATAAAGAGAAACGAAAGCTTGGTGTGATCAACCACCTCTCTACTTCCTGTCTTGCTCTTTTGGAGAAACAAAGAACGGACAGTAAAACAGAAAAAAAGTGAGTAGGTTTTTAATTGTCATTTTAGATCATTTACAGACAATCGTTATCTTAACATATGTTGACGCTCTCTGAAGACCTCTAACTCTAGTCACATTCAGTTAATGTCAAGATTCATCTAAATATCATTTAACTTCATTTAACAGACACCTACATCACCAGCAGACAAGGATCATGGGATGTACCTGTAAGTTATGACTGTTGCACAATATCATGTGTTTACAATGACCGAAAGTAGAGCTATCGGATGCTTTAGGAACAGGAGAAATAGTCTCTAGTAACTCTAGTTTGGAAGAAACTATATATATATATAAATAATAATAAAATGATTCTGTGATCAACAGCCAGTGCTTCACTGCCAGAGAGAAATATCATTCTTCTTGGGAAGGCAGGGGATGGTAAAAG
>JAUYWG010000040.1:1025305-1041398 GCA_034779775.1 Enteromius afrohamiltoni | reverse complement strand
CCCAACTAAGCAAGCCAGAGGAGACAGCGGCAAGGAACCAAAACCCCATCCATGAGAGAATGGGGAAAAAAACCTTGTGAGAACCAGGCTTAATCTGGCCGGACGCCCAGCACCTAATTTCCAGTTCAATGTTAAACACATGTCTATTTGTGTGCATTTGGATCCGGTGATCTGTTCACGGAGCTCATCCAGGTGTTCTGGTCATCTCTTTGTGCTGATACACCGTCTGATCTGGATATGGACTGAGGAACAGAATAAGAGAGAGACTAATATTAGCATGGATGCCATTCTTTTTACAATGTAATGAGTACATTGTGTTAAAGTGCCCCTATTATGGATTTTGGAAATATGATTGTTCAAGCAGTTTGTCATGTAGCTGTATGTGAACATAAACTATCTGCAAAGTTGTGACGCCGACAGTGCACGATAAATAAAGAAAGAGTCAGCTCACATTCGCCTAAACGAGTCGGCAGCAATTAAAATCTTTTTCTGTTAATGTCCATCCACATTCTAAATCACAAACAATTCCACCCACAAAGAGTACAATTTCCATGTGGATTATATCATGTCAAGAAGGGGCTGTACCTCTTCTGCGCTGTTATTCAGTTATGGGGGTTTAATTTTCCGGCACACGCTGTAGCGGTAGACCAATCATAAAGGACTGCGCCATCTGACCAATCACAGCAATGAGGGCTCACGGGAAGGAGGGGTTTAGACCTCCTTCGAACTGCTTCACCCGAGTCGTTTACGAATCATTTAGAAATGGGGTAAAATTAGATCTATTTTTGACCTTGCATACATGTAAACCTGTTTTAAGAGACGCGTAAAGCAATTTAAGCAACCTTTAAAATGTCCTAATAGAGGGACTATGATCTAATTAATGCAGCATAACAATCCTTTAACGGATTTGATTAATACATTTGTATTGTTGTGTTAAGTGTAAGCCAGAGTAAAGAGATGATCCCCCAGTTTCACAGACAAGGCTTAAACTAGTCCCAGACTAAACCGGGCCGATGTGTCTTTAACCTAGATTTAAACTGATAACTGATAGTGTGCTTGCCTCCCGAACAGTATTAAGTTACCGCATCATTTCGGTAACTCCTTTTTATTGCATAACTTTGAGGACTTTAAAATAACATTTTTTTTGCGGTTTTTAAAAGTTCATTTCTTTACAGCATTTGCAATAGTGTTTTTTTCTTCCCCCCCCCCCACCAAATCATTCCCATAACTCCTTCTTGTGTTATTTCACAACTCTGATGACTAAACTATTACAAATAATGTTATGCAACAATTAGGAAATATTACATATTTGGATTTTATAGCAGTTTATTTATTGATAATAATAATAGCAATCATAATAATAATAAAATATGACCTTTAAAATGATTAGTCATATAATTAGTAATTAGTAAATAGAATCGTGTGATTAAAATTGTGATTTAAAAATGTTTCACGTTCTTCGAAACTTTAGTTTAGTTTAGGTAGTGCTGGAAAACGATAAGTTTATATAATTTCACATAATCACACACATACGCACACATGCAAGAAAGAAATGTTTATATGTTTATACAATTAAAATATTTATAATCAATTTAAATACTTTCAAAAATATAGATGTTTGTGTCTTTATATACGTAATAAGTATACACAACACACACACACACACACATATATTGTGAAATCAAAAACTTTAATTTTGGATGTGATTAATCATGTTTTATCATTTGGCAGCACACATTTCAGTGCATGATTTACTGTTCAGTAAGCACTATGAAACTGTTTCTCACCAAAAATATGCTTGCCTTTTACAGTTTACAAAAACAATATTGCACGCTATCAGAAACTATAACACCACAATACCAACTACATCAAATTGATAGAATGGATAAAATGGGATAATGGATAATAGTCAGTAGACTCAAATGGATACAAGCGTGTGAAAGCTAGTCATTGTTATTGTTACATACTTGATAGAGGTCGACTGTTAATGTGCAGGTTAACCTTCTAGAAACCATAAAACTTCAGTCAGCAAAAATTATCACAAAATCATTTCCTGTATGAACTTCCTGTAATGAAATGTTTGAAGGCAGAATTCATATATTCATTGTTGGCTCTTGAAACTCATTCTGTGTTTTCTAGACTTGCTCCCTCTGTGCTCTGCGTCTCTGTTCTGGTCTCTCCCCAAAGGCCTCTAATGAATGCAGGCTTCTGGCCATCTGTGTTCTTTCACTCGGTGTACCGCGTTGGTTCCTCCTGAATGGATGATTTGCGGTCATATTGAATTGTGGAGATCTGGCATGAGAAGATAATGTTACGCAGACTCCTGTAATCTCTTCAAACAATAAGTGTTGTGTTTGTAATGCATCAGGGAGCCTGTCGGAGTCTGCCGTGTGCTAATGCCTTCACTAATGCACAGTAAGTGGCTCCGTGGACATGATTTTTCTGCTGGCCTTTTTGCAAGCCGCCACCAAGACGTGCCAAGGCTAAGACTCTCTGACCTGTGCTTCAGTCTGAAGAACACAAATGTCATTTACGGTGGCTCCCACCCTCTTTATGAGCGCCTAATACTGAAAATATAAATGCAAACAAATGTTTTTGCTTTTGATATACATCCTGTGGTTTATCAATAACTTATGAATGTTATACTAGGGCGGGTTATTAAGAGCACAGACAACTTCAGTACTGGGTCATATGCAACTGCATATGCAGCAAGAACATACAATTTCCTTTATCCATAAAGATTATACTTCCATATAAACTTTTCAAAACAGACCAAGCATGAACTCCAAGGTTCTTTATTGTTATGTTTCTGTTGAAGTGGTCATTCAACAAAATTTCAACTTCATATTTTCAAACTACTTTTAAATTTGTGATTATATATGCAGTGCCATGCAAAAGTATTCATACCCCTTCATTTTATTCACATTTTGCTGTTGCTGCCTTATGTTAAACTGCTTTATATTATTATTATCAATCTACACATAATGATAAAGCAAAAACAGAACTGTCACAACTCTGAATTTATTTTTAAAATAATAATAACAAACTGACAAAGTACATTGCATAAGTATTTATACTCTTAACTTAACTCTTAACTATGTTTGGGGATGATGCGACAAGCTTTGCTAATCTGCATTTGGCAGTTATCTGCTATTCTTCTTCACACCCACCTCTCAAGCTCTGTCAGGTCGGATGGGGGCAGAAACACATGTTCAGGTTTCTCTAGAAATATCTGATTGGGTTCAAGCCCAGTCTGTGTCTGGGGCACTCAAGGACATTCACAGAGTTGTCTATAAGCTACTCTTGATGTGTGTTTAGGGTCATTGTCCTGCTGAAAGTTAAAGCTTCTGCCCAGTCTTTGAATGCCCTGAACTGCATAGCACCAATGGAAGGATATGCTGTTTGTCCAAATCAAAGTAAAGTATGTGTAGAACGCTTATCTTTTCATTGCCGTTTTTCATACTTTTCTGCACCTTGACAGTGCATATGTTTGGCAGTCAATGGGAAAGCCACAAGCCTCCTGGCCCCACAGCATGAGGCTGGCACCAGAACACCTTTCTTTTGGGATGATACTCTGCAGGCGATGAGCAGAGCTGGTTTCTCTCAAACATTTAAGCTTGGAATTGGAAGGTTCTCCAGACCAGAAAATCTTGTATCTCAGTATCTGAGGTGCATTGTTGCAAATGCCAATTGTGTTTTCATGTATCTTCACTGAGGAGAGGACTGATTCTGGCCACAACATCATGAAGCCCAGATCAGTTTAGTGTTGCAGTTGTTTGTCCTCCTGTGTGTTTCTCCAGTTGACATATGATCATAGAACTCAATCAGAGCTCAACCATCAGCTTCTTGGTCACATCTCTAACCAAGACCCCTCTCTATCACTTGCTCAGTTTGGCAGCTTTAGGATAAGTTCTGGTTGTTCCAAATGTCCTCCATCATGGATAATAGAGGCTACATGCTTCTGTGAACCTTCACAGTTTTTTTCTGTGCCTTGACACAACCCTGTCTCTAAGCTGTACATGCAGTTATTTTGAGCCTTGGGGTTGGTTTTACTTTCATAGACATGTATCTTTCCAAATCATACCCATTCAATTGAATTTGCCACAGGCTAACCTCTACAAGCAAAATAAGTTCTCCTGAGCTAAATTTCAAGTGTCTCAGATAAGGACACTTATGCAATGGAGTCATTTCTAATAAATGTTATTTCTAATAAATTTGTACAGTTGCTACAAACCTGTTTTTGCTTTGCCATTGTGGTGTATAGAGGATTGATGTTTAAAAAAAAGTTTAAAGCAGTTTAACACAAGTCTGTACACAAAGCTATGCATTTTTTGTAGTCCTTTCCCTTTAAAAGACTGAAGCTTTGTGTTTTTTCTCTAAAAGAGATTAATGGGGAGAAAAATACTTCTGAATCCAGTACTGGTGAAATTGCCATTGCTTTTCTCTGCATTGGTCTACTGACTTATAAAACGGATGTGATTATCAAATTAAACAAGTTCACTTAACTATATCAGTTCATCAGTAAAATGATGCTCTCCCAAATCACTGTGAAATCAGTGTATGCCAGTAACTTCTCAATGGAAGTCTATCAACAGAATTAACTGGAAACAAAAATTATCATCAAAACCCCAAACTTAAATTTGGTCAGGTTGGTCACTGCTGGAAATACACCTTTGTTAAAAAGTATTTTTGACACTTCAGTTATATATTCACATTTATATATTCAGCAAATTCACATCTCTACATTTATATAAAGTCTTGTGGATTACAGAAACAGAATTATTCCAAACATTTGACCTGTAGTCAATGCTGTGATGCCACAACCATATGCTAAGAGTGTTTAAAACAAGTTAGACAGTCACTTCAACTCACCAAACATTCTCTTTCTTTTACCCTTAGATTGCCAAGATGACCTTGAACAACAACTCATTTGTCTGTACCAATTCGAGCACGACTAAGACAATCATAAGCGACAGCAGTGGACCGGTCACTGGCGCTGTGATCCTCGGCCTTGTGTTCCTTCTCGGCGTCCCTGGGAATGTCTTCATTGTCTGGAGCATCTTGGCCCGAGCACGGCGTCGCTCCATCACCACCCTCCTGATCCTCAACCTTGCCTTCGCAGACGGCTTCCTCATGTTGCTGACGCCTTTCTTCGCGATTTATTTGTTTCGCCGCAATTGGATTTTCGGCTTGGAGCTGTGCAAAGTCCTGTTCTACCTCTGCTGCGCCAACATGTACGCTTCTATATTTCTAATCATGCTGATGAGTCTCCACAGGCTGGTGGCGATAGTGTGGCCGAAGAGGGTCGGAGCGTTGACGGGCCGCAGGACGCTCACACGGGTGCTTGTGGGACTCTGGGTTCTCGCTTTGGGACTCTCTTCGCCCGTTTTGATTTTCAGGGAAGTCAAAGGAGAGCCTTATAATCTTGTGTGTGACTGCCATCACATCACTTCTCACCACAACCAACCACAATATGTGAGTCTTTTCTAAATCAATACTCTACATCAAAACATGCACATTCAAGAAAAAGAGCACAATAAATTGAATTAATAAGCTCTTCAGGAGACTGAAAATTACACACATAATACCTAAACTCTCACATAGATGAGTTTGTTTCTTCATCAGATTTGGAGAAATTCATAATTCCTTCTTAATTAAGCCTGAAGTAACCAAAGTTGGCAATCAAATATTTATTGGCAGTTTGAACCTTTCTCTCTGTATCTACTTAATGCCATTGCCACACTGCATGAAGTTTGTGGCACGAATATTGTTTTGTTCCAAAAACACTTGACAGAGACCTCAATTTTTTTATCTTTGTAATGTGTCAAACAAGTCGTCTGTCGGACATATTTTCTATAACAATAAATCTACTCTAACAAAAGAAAAGAACCTACATTATGTTGTTTCTTTACAGGAGGTGATGCAGTATGGCATGGAAACATTACTGGGCTTCTTGTTGCCATACGGTGTGATCATAGGCAGTTACGTGTGCATCCTGCGCAGAATCCGTAAGACACGCTTTCGCAGACGCATACGCAGCGAGAAACTCATCCTGGTGATCATCATCACCTTCGGACTGTTCTGGCTGCCGTACCACATCATGAACATGGTGCAGGTGTGTCTCTGTCCATTAAATATTTCTTAAAATGTGGAAACAACCTAATAGTGTTTTTGTCACACAGGTGGCTGCTGCTTTATATCCAGACTGTTCTCCCACAAAAGAAAAGTGAGTAACTTAAAACACTCAGCAACTTTAAAATGAAGACCATCCTCTGCTTCTCATGCCAGATGCAAAATCTCTTAAACATAGGCCCATTTATAATCACATAAATTGTGCTTGTCTTTCCTTACACTTTCCATTAAATTACTTCAAAGGGTTCATATCAAATTGCTGAAAATATATATATATATATATTTTTATGTATTTGGTGTAATGCAATGCTTCTACATAAGCATCAAAAAACACATTATTTTTCACATACTGTACATTATTGCTGATTAAAAAATAAATAAAATAAAAAAATTGGCTAGCTTATCCATCGCATTGTGATTGGCTGATATGTTATGTCAATTTAAATTGTCGATTTACTCATAAATTGAAATATGCCAAATAAAAACAAAAACTAATGTTATTGATAGGCAAAAAAGGACATTGGTGCACAGTATATATGATATATGTGGATAGCATGCATATGATACACAGTTTTCATGTGCATATAAGAAATTTCTTGACATGCACATGATAACCAGTTTTCACAAACACATATATACCACAACCCTACCCAATGCATAGCATAAACATGCTAAAGTCCGCTTTTGCATATCTACAGCAAGAGTTTTTATTTGGTGTACTATTTATATGTACATTCGTGAGATTGGGTAGTCTGACATCATAGTTCCCCCACTCGAAACTAAAGATGCCCTAAAGTGATGCCATTTCTTTGCCTAAACATTGAGGTAGTGTTATGCAAATCTTCCCACACAGGGGGAAGGTATGTGGGGGCATGTTTGAATTAGGCATTCTAGCAAGGCATAGGTTTTAGATCTTATACATTATAGGCACAGACAGCTTGCAAAATTCCTGAGGTAAAAAGGAAAACATGAAATCGCATCATATGCAGCTAATCGCTTTAAGCAGCTAATGATAGAATAAAATTAATTAATTTCCTTTAGTAACTTTGACTAGGTAAGATGCGCATCAAAATGGTTACATTCTGTTGTAAAGCACCTCTTAAGACAATTTCATCTTTGAAAACTGACTTTGGCATGTTTATGCTACAGGATGGGTAGGATGAGGGATGTTGGGTAGATGCGTATCATGCATGTTTAAACTATGTGCACGGCAACAATTTTCCTATCATATGCATGCGAAAATGCCGTATTATATGCACGTCAAACATGTGCAACATATGTCCATTTTTGCAAATCAATAGCACGAGTTTGCATTTTTGTACTATTTAACGCAGTACAGTCCAGAAATCCAAAAATCAGAGGTTTTTAATTGCTTTTAAAACATCTCAATTGTTCTTCGTTTGACAGCCTACAAAACGTCAGGATCAAGCTGCGAGCACTCACCTCTACCGTGGCCTTCGTCAGCAGCTGCATAAACCCCGTACTGTACACCTTCGCCGGGAAGTCGTTCATCAGACGGGAAGGTCTGGCCTTCATGGCACGGCTGTTCGAGGGAACAGCACTGGAAACGACGAGGAGAATCCGGCGCAGCAACCAGAACAGTCGCGACCGAGAGAAGGAAACCGACGAGGGAGAAAGTCTCAAAGACTCAGACTCCACTACCAACACCGCCACCAACACAAACTCAGTTATTAAAGCTGTGTCACAGAAAAACGGAAAGTGAGCGTCTAGCTGCGACTCGTTACAGGGAAATTAGTCTACGGTGAGAGCGTTGGGCCGTGCGTTGTTCCCTTGTTGCATGGTGGCTAAATCAGGACCCAGATAGTATGTACGTCTGCAAGATGTTTGTTAAAGACCTCTTGATCTGGAAAATATCTGCTGTCTACAAACGTCTGGCAGACGTCTTTCAGGTGTCAGTTTTACTTGCACTCTAAATCATGAACATCTTAAAGACATTTAATAGACGTATATTTGATATCATATGGCGCTTTTCCACTGCATAGTACTGCACCACACGGTTCAGTACAGCTCACTTTTGGGGGGTTTTCCACTGGGAACAGTACCTGGTACCTGGTCCTTTTTTTAGTACCACCTCAGCCGCGGTTCCAAGGGAGCCGAACCATTACCAAAATGTAATGTGTAAACTCTGCTGGTCACTGATTTGCCGGAAAATGAAAAATCGTCATTACTGCGTCACTGAACTTGCGACACGAGACACAACAGACCTGCTAGATTTAAATCAGCACTGCCAGCGAAGGATAGGACGCAACTTTTTTGTTTGAAGAAACGCACCTTTTTTATTTTTGAAACAAACTCCTTCGTCTTGCTGTTAAAAACATCCACATGCCGAGAAAGAAGAACACCATTCCGTCGATATTTGTTTGTGGCGCGTTTACGATGATGTCACGGCAGTAGAGGCGGCGCAACTATAATGACGCGTGAATAATCCCGCCCACCCTAAAGTGGTACTAAACTGCTGTGGGAGCGCAAACCAAGCCGAACTGAGCCGTGCCGTGCCGATTCGTACCACACAGTGGAAAAGCGCCAGTAGACCTATTGCAGATGAGCAAACACCCCTGTCTTGCAGATATAAATGTGGATGTCAAATAGACGTCTGCTCGATGTACATGTGCTATCAGGGGACAGCTTGAGCTTCTGTATTAGATGGAGGTCAAGTTAATATTACAGAAATAATAAAAAAACTGTTACGAAAAGACAACAAGAGAACAAGGTTTAGTGCCAAACCATCACCAAACTGAAAGCTTGACGGCCACACAGATTGTGTATGTTGAATAACGGGCTAAACAAGGAACAGGTTATAACCGTTAAAAAGTGACAAAGACAGTCCACAGATCATACCATTCTAGCGCTTTCAAAGAACTGCTTCATGTGTTTGTCCAGTAGTGGGCGGCATGCAACTGAGAGACTTGTATCCAAGTACAATTTCCTTTCAAATCAATTTAATTGACTTTTCCATAACATTTACAGCTGTGCATGAAGAATGCTTTGTTTTACATTTACATTACATTTAGTCATTTTGCAGACACGACTATACATAGTATACAAAGCGATTCATCTTAAAGATGTGAACAGACAAACTGCTTGCAATACCAACCTCAAGCATTGTTCAAATAAGTACAAGCTGGAAAGGGAATGAATGAATAAAGAAATATACATTTTGGATGAAGTTGGAAAGAGTTTTCAGCTTGAAGATTAGCGGTGGGAAGATCATTCCAGCGGAGTGGAAGTAGAAGGGTGCTGAGTCTGTGGCTGTGCTATATGCAAGCATCAATGTCTTAGATTAAGAGAGGTATAATGTGGGCTCGTTGAAGACCAGTCGCGTCTGATTCATTTGTAGATGGATTGCAGGAAGTCCAGCCAGAAGAGCACTGCAGTAATGCAGCCTGTTTTGTTTAAAGATTTGACAGATTGCACTTAAATTAAATATTAAATTAAACTTATTAAATACTGCATTATTAGAAAATACATATATATTTTTATGATATTTGCAGTGAACCCAGACGGCAGCAAAAGGGGTGAATCAGGGTATAATGTGACTTTAACGGCATTGCAAGAATTAATCAAAGTTTGAGCATTTATGTGATTGAATGTGTCTGAAACACTGAACAACTGATATTTTCATTTCATATTTTCAAATATTTTCTACGTCTTCAGTCATGTGATGATTTATGTATTAAAGGGTTCCCAGATGGCACACATACATCTGCAAGATGTCTGTTAATGATCTCTTGACCTGGATAGCATCTGCTGTTTACAAACGTCTTTCAGATGTCAGTTTTACATACATTTTAAATTGTAAACATCTTAAAGACATCTAATAGGCATCTATTTGACATCTAAATGGAGTCATACAATAGACGTATTGCAGATGAGACGTAATGCTTAAATAATACATCTTGCAGATGTGAATGCAGATGTCAAATATACGTCTCTGTGATGTACAGTACGTGTGCTATCAGGGTTAGTTCACACATAAAAATGAAAATTACCCCATGATATGGATATTACTGTTACACAAACACATCGACCTGCCTCTTTAGGCCTTTATCAACCTCCCGGAGCTGTGTGAAGGACTTTTTCTGATGGGTGGAAACACATTCAGAACAAACATTTTATTTCAAAAACTTGACCACAATTCACTGCCATAATAAAGCTTGGAAGAGCCCCACTACAGTTTTGATATGAGCCTGACTGTATTTGTGCGAAAGATGAAAATTAAGTGAACGGTAAGACCAGTAAATCATGGATTAATTTTCATCAGTGTGTGAACTATCCCTTAACATGTGAAGATTCATAACAGGTGTGTTCCTGTATTTGGTTTGGGATTACAGGGAATTTAAGAGATCAAATTAAAAACTAAAGCTCTTATGATCGGTTGAAAATGTGTAAATAGCAGAAAAACAGGTTTTTTTTCCCAAAGTCCACTATGTTCTTCCCTCAACTTAGTTGATACGAATTAGCACAATTTTGGCACCTCGTACGAATATGTTCGAATGGGTCGTGTTGGAGAGATGTATCAACTCGTCTAAGTGCTGGGAAGAATAGTGGAACATGGAAAAACAGTGGTATTTTCTTTTATTGTTTTCCAAAATTGCCATAAAGTGTGTGTGAACTGTTTAATAATTTAATAATGTTGAGATTGTACATAAAGTGTGATGACGCGCAACGTTAAGAAATGTAAATTCTGAAAATGAGGAAATACTCAATAAATCACATATTTTATATCGCAGTTATCTGTAGAAAATCTTTCATTTCTGTTAATCATTCTCAGATATTTTAATTAATAATAAATAAATAATTCATCATTTCAGTTGTATCTTTTGTAAGAAGTCATGGTCATTGGATGACCTTGCGAGTCGACGCTAGTTTTTAATCAAATAGACACGTTAGCATATTGTTGACACAGAGAAAAAAAAAAAAAAAACAGGAACTAGAAGTGTGAAGTGACCAAATGATTAATAACATGAGGCAACATCTCTCTATACAGAGCCTGAGGTTTGCGCAAAGCAGCATGCGTCTCTGAGGTGCTGAACGATAGGCCCTTACGGAAATTAACCATAAAAAACATGAGTTGCCTACTAGTTAAACTAGGACAACCACAAATTAACCACGGTTTTGCTACACTAACCAAAGTTTGACCATTGTATACTGTACAAGCAGTGTATTTCGTAAAACCTTGCTTATGCAAATGTTAATAAAACATGGTTGCACTTTTACTATAAACCATAATTTTCGCACGCGTGGGGTTTGAAGCAAAATAATGTGAGTCTGAATTTGAAATGTGCTTGCGGTGCACAGTTGCATAGTAAGCCAAAGCCTTGTCGGTTTGACTCGGATCAACGGGTGCTCTTCAGGTCTGCAAGATCAGACAAAAAAGCCCTGGCTGGACCTGCGCAGAAACGCACCTGCGTCTGGCCGAAGCTGCCAGTGAACGGCCCGCCCTGGTTACAACAGTCTACAGGACACAGCACACTACCCTATTGTGAAAACGACACGGGGCATTTGGAAATCGAGTACGATTTACGCACACGCACACGCACTGCAGATATCAGTGTGATCACGAGACGGCTTCCCCATGCAAATCAATTCACACAAAAGAGTGAGAGTTAGAGCACACGAGAGGAGGACAAAGTACAAAACATAGAAAAGATACTTAAATGAACCAAGTCACAGCTTTTTTTTTTCTTTTTTTTTTCATAAGTGTTCTTTGTTCTTTCCTGTCTGAAGCAACTGGTTGTTTCTCAAGTGCTGTGTGTGAAGAGGAAGCGATGATGTTAATGATAACTTATGAGACATTGGGTCAAAACTGATTCTATATATTTACCGCTGCCTAATGTGCTCGCATGCAGACAAGTAGGTAAGGAATTGAGGTAAGGCTGTAACCTTAAGGTGCATTCATATTCGGGTTTGTGTGTGTGCGTGCGCGTGCTCATGTGTCTATAGAATTAAATCTAAGCAAGGGGTTCTTCAATATATATATATATATATATGTATATTTAATAGGATAATGTTTAAGGCTACCAAGAGTAAATTGGTTAAACTATCTATATTGGATAAACTATCTATAATAGTCAATATTCAAGTGATTGTGATTGAAATGCTTTTTAGGACTTTACAACATTTACAGTTGTTAGACGAGCTAAAGATCTTATCTGTTATATGTGTAAAATATGGTTAACACAACAAGCGGCAGGAAACCCTTCACAGAAGACGACTAGCAGCATAACTGCAAATAAAAGACAATTCATGACTTAAACCTACAATACAATTTTATCCAAATCATATTCACACGCACAAAAAAAGTAAAGTAGGTCACCATAATAAAAAAAAATGCAGGAACTGCAATCATAAGCATATTTTGACTGGGCAACGATGTTAGTGTGAAAAAAAATAATCTCACTGCTTCTGAAGGGTCTCGTGCCACGCCTGTCGTGTTAATATATCCTGTTACAGTAGAACAGTGAAGATTTGAACAAACAGACCCAAGCAGTGTGTCCTTGTGCTAGATTTATCTGAACATAAGCGACAGTGTCAGGGGTTAATGTTGGGTTGAGACCTGAAAATCAAGAAGGGAACTCAGTAAGTACTGCATTCTTTTACACCAATTTATCTTCCTTTCCATTATCATGTCCAGTTCCTGATTCATGTTTAAGGATTTGTGTTGTTGTTGTTTAAGGATTGTTTGTTTTCTTTAGCCTAATGATGTGACAATTAAAAATAAAAATTCTTTATAATCGAGACTTTCGTTTCAAAGGATTAATGTATTTAATGTCTGAACAACTCGTAAAAAGAGGAATTGCTCCTGTGTGTTGGGCAACATTAGCCTGAACACAACAAAACCAACGCTATTTATAAAGATAAAGATTGCTCTGTGTAACCATATGCGAAATTGAAAGTGATCTTTTTTTCCCTCTCTCTGTTTACTTTATCTCCACAGAAAACTAGAAGCAGGACCATTAACTTTGTGCCAAATGGCCACTCCAGTCCCCACCAACTCCTCATCCTTCTCTGGTTCGACTCGGTCCTCCATCGCGCCCTCCACAGCACCCCTGGCTCTGTCTCATCAGATCGGGATCGCTATCCTGGTGATTGCCTTCGTGTTCGGTTTCCCCGGGAACCTGTTCGTGGTGTGGTCAGTCCTGTGTCGCGTGCGCCGCCGCTCCGTCACGTGTCTGCTGATCCTGAATCTGGCCGTGGCAGACGCGCTGGTCCTCCTGAGCGCCCCGCTCTTCATCCGCTTCCTCGCCAATCGGCTGCACTGGGAGTTTGGGGCGGCCCTGTGTAAGACGGTCCATTACCTGTGCTGCGTCAACATGTACGCTTCCATCTACCTGATCTGCCTGATGAGCATGGACCGCTGGCTGGCCGTCACAAAGCCGTTCCTGTCGCAGAGGCTGCGGACCAAGAAAAGGCTGCTGTCCATCATGTTGGGCATCTGGGTGATGGCTTTTCTGATGGCTTTGCCCATGCCGTTCTATCGGTACGATCACACAGAAACACAAATCACTTTCTCCCAGCAGTCTTCATTACAGATGGGTGTTACTGATTCATATTTACATTTTTGACATTAAATATTTTACATTTACTTGAGAATTGTACTTATGTATACTTGAGCATTATTATTATTATTATTATTTTCTGGATAACTATATATTTAACTACATTTGAAGGACTTGTGCAGTGAGTACAAGGATGTTTATTATCTATAAATTGTTAGTTTTTGTAAATAATTCTCACAGTTTTGTTCCGTTTTGTTTAATTATGTTTTGTTAAAATATTTTGCAAAAAAAATATTACAAAAAAAAGAAATTTAAATATATTTTTCTAAATTGGGGAATTTTTTATACATGTTAAGGAAATTAATTTATTTTAAGATATATCACAGTTGCGTCTTACATTTTTATTCATCAACTATAGAAGAACAAGTCACTAAAACTGCATCTTTTAAAATTCAAATATGAATTTATGTGCATTCTTAATGTTTCAACAACTGCAATATTTGTTGAAAATTGTAATATAGGTCATTATAGTCATTACATCAGACTTTTCTCTCCCATCTACTACAGACTATGAATGAACAATTTGCTACTCTGTAACAGTTTTGAAAGTCAGTAGGTGATTTTTTTCTTCTTCTGTAAAACATGACTTAACGTTGTTAAACAATTGTTGGTCAAAAAATCAAACCAAAGCAGGTTTGATTTTTGCGGTCAGGCAGATACAGAGGTCAAGAAAGAGCATGCAGTCAATCCAGAGACGTAAACAGTTAGTGGGCACTGGTCAATAAACAATGAGCGGGATCACTAGAGCAAGCAGCAAAGAATCACAATCAAAGTTGCATCACAAGACTGGGTGTCATAGCGAGGGCCTTATAAAGGGGAAGATGGTATGGGGAACACCTGGTGGTGATTAGCCCTAGGACTGGGGTTAATTCTTAGGTGAGGGTGCCCTCTGGTGGTGATCAGGGACATTTCAAAATAAGTACTGAAAATTCACAAGTCATTGTATATTATCAAAAAAAGGTAGTTTACATGAAATGTATTATTAACAATAAAATTAGCTGACTTAATACAAGTGCTGCTGAGTAATTATCGTTTTTACATGTAATGAAGTTGCATATTTAATTACTAACTGCAATCTGTTACAGTTTCTGACAAAATGTGCAGTTACTGATGAAAATGTTAACATCTGAATATTTCAGCACACACACACACTTATTTGATTGTTTTTCTAAATTGCATTGGCTGCTCTAAAAAGGTTTCAGAAGTTTAGGACATAGGACACATACAAAAAAGTATCCGATGTAACTCATATTATTATATCTAATAAAGCATTTGAAATAGTTACACTACTTACAGTATTACATTTTAAATAGGATAACATAGTACATTTCCAAAATAATCTTCGCAACTCGTACAACTAGGACCAACGCTATTGGTTTCCTTCTTGTTATCTAACAGTTAACCTGTTTCCTAGTGTTTTTCACATCTTCTTTGCACTGACAGGATGGTGAAGGCATTCCGTCCAGGTTTACATGTGTGTATGCCGTACCATTGGGACAGCGACGCTCATGCAATCTTTCAGTACCTGTCTGAGACTATCCTGGGTTTCCTGCTGCCCTTCACCTTCATCCTGTTCTGCTACATCTCCGTGATCTGTCGGCTACGAAGCGCAATGTTTCAGCGCAAAGGAAGAGGAAACGCCCTCATCCTCCTCATCATCGCTGCATTCACCGTCTTCTGGCTGCCGTATCACCTCATCAACATCCTACAGGTGAGCGATACCTCTCAATATCTGGCCTTGACTGTGAAAACCCAGCTAAAGTCATTTGTGACCTAAGACAACAAAACCAGTCATAAGTGTCAATGTTTCGAAATGGAGATTTATACATCACCTGTGATCTGAATAACACTGATGGGGTATGTTAGGACAGGACAGTTTAGTAGCAATTAGCTTCTATTCTTTTGGGCAAATAATTGACTCAGGTTCTCAGAAACAAATAATTTCTTTTCAAAAACCTCTTTCTTGCTAAAAAAAAAAGAGCGCCCTTGCCCTCTATGTTCTTAAAGACAGTCCAGTCATAAATGGAGCAAAGCATTCAGCACAGTCTAATGGCAATTCACACATATTTTAGGAGGTGGCTGTAAGGTCCCAAGCCTTCTTGGATGTCGTGTCTCGCTTCTCAGCTCGAAGAGAACATACTCCTGGGGGTTCTCCTAATTTTGGTTTATATTTTTACATTTAGGGTTTTTACCTCGTTTTAATCTGACTCCAATTTTAGTTATTATTAAATTTAGATTATAATTTTAGTTTTGAATGCTGATTAAAATGTAGTTATCTTAATTTAGAAACACGATTATTCTTAGACTTGTTATACTCTTCAGTTACCTCGTTCCTTGTGAGACCGAAAGCCATCTAGATATGACGCCAGCTGTAACGTCAC
>JAUYWG010000040.1:968665-1000166 GCA_034779775.1 Enteromius afrohamiltoni | reverse complement strand
TCAGAACAGGATTAAATCATAAATAAAACCACAAACACACTCACCAATGAGAAGAAGAAGGGAATACAGAGTTTGGTTCATTTCTGAAGAGTAAAGATAGAAAGACACGGATGTAAAATATTCACTGATTAGTTTTGGTGTAAAAAAAGATTTCAGTGAAAATTTAAAATCCATCTTAAGAGGAGCATAAATTCACTGTACACAATTACACAATATTAATATCTCAGAGTGTAATTCCAGCTAAAGAATGAATATGTGAGGTTTTTCTTACTTCAGAGGTTGTGTGTTTCTGTGCCGAGTCTGATGTTTCTGTCTGCAGCTTTAGTCTTTATGATCTGCTCTCGTTCAGCATCACATCATATGTTTATTCCTCTAAACAAACGTCCTTTCACACTCTTCTTCCTCTTTCTGTGTGTTGCTCCTTGTTCTGTATAATTCTCTGGGAGTGTGTTCATGTTCATTTGAATGTGGTAGAGACTGCTCTGTTCGTAATTAACTGTATTTCCACAGCAGCTTCACTGGAAACACCTCAACATTTGCATCTTAGTTTTATTTTTTCTTTCAGCTTCTATCATGTCAATAACTAATAACATGTTTCTTCATCTCAAACTAAATATTTTCACAAACACTGAACATATTCTGTATAGTAGCTGCTGTGTGGTGAGAGTTATACACACATTGATGACGCATGCAAACAAAAGACAACAGCAATAACACATCATTATTATTATTATTATGGAAACCATAGACACAGAGAATGTTCACATTATATTTTATGTGCATGCAGTTGTTGCTCTCACTTCATGTAAGTTCAGCGTATATAACAAAATTGCAAATCACGCTAGCATTTGATTTAAGGCTACATTAACCTCTGTTTCACTTTTATCTTGTTCTCTTTAATCTCTTTTTTAATTGATTAATTATTTTTATTTTTGATCAACATGCATATAAGCAGGGTGTGAATTACATGGGGTTTCATTTTCCATGTTTTTAAAAGAGCTGAATAAATTAATAATTCAGTGAACTATTCAAACAGACATTTTCTTCACCTGCGTCCCAATGTTCAGACTATCCATGTTAAATTCTGTTATATTAGACATGTTCAGTACTATTTAGGGCAGATAGAGTGGATAATATAAACATTGGGACGCAGGATTTGTTTCGGAATCAATCAGCCGTTTGAACGAATCAATTGTTCGTGATGGCACAGACGGAGCATCCTTTTACATCCCGCAAACATCTTGGGCCATACCGGGCCACCAGAAGTTCTTGCGCAGGAGGTTAAGAGTCCGATTACTTCCAGGGCGTCCAGATCCTAGAGTGTGAGCAGACTCCAACCGATTCTGACATACACATAGCGTATAGTATGTATCGTTTACCTACAGGAGTCTCATGTGGAGCTGGCTCGCGTATCAAGGCTTCATTAATCTGACCCTGTAGTGACCATTGGATTGGAGCCAGGAATACTGAAGGTGGCAGAACTGGTTCGGGTTCTTCGGTGACAGGATCAGGTGAAAGAAAAGTTAAAACGTGTAAAAAAAAAAAAACAATGCCCACCGTGCTTGTTGCGGGTTGAGATGCTTTGCCTCCCTCAGGTATTGCAGGTTCTTGTGATCTGTTATGACTAGAAAGGGTTTGCTCCCTCCAGCCAGTGCCGCCATTCTTCAAGTGTCATTTAATCGCAAGCAGCTATCTCTATTGGTGGGGTTTGGCCACTCAGCAACAGCCGACAACTTCTTAGGATCAATCTCGATTCCCGTTTGTGATATGATGTATCCTAAGAAGTAGACACGAGACGGACGAATTTAACACTTTTCCCCCTTTAGGTAGAGCTGATATTCCTGTAGGCATTGGAGGACCTGGCGAACATGTGAAAGGAAGTTGAATGGAAGTTGACATACGGGATGCTCCGCTGTGGAAATGACGACAAACAATGGTCAATACAGAAATGACATTTACATTTCAGCACCTCACCGGAACTCCAGCGTGCAGTGCAGTGGTGAGTGCTCTTTTTAAAAAGGCATCTAACCCCACATTATCTTCATAAATGGTCATTTGCGACCTGACAGATGGTTTGAGACTCCGGCGAAACACCGCTGAAAGTGCGGATTCGTTCCATCCGTTAGATTGAGCCAAGGTACGAAAATGTAGTATGCATTTGTGCATGGGCCTTTTACCCTGTAGCAGTTCCTCAGGAACAGTGAGTGCAGTGCTAGGTTGGCCAAATACTAAGCAGAATTGCTGAAGAAATTGATCCAAGGATGACATAAAAACACTCACCGATGACCATAAGGCTTCCGCCCGCCCACTGCTTGTCCAGACAACAAGGTGATTATAAAAGCAATTTTAGTGCGATCGGTGGGGAATAGATGTGGTTGTGCCTCAATATACAGAGAAAACTGCAAAAGAAATCCGCTACACGAGACACTATCACCAGAGAATGATGCAGGGCACGTAACTGGACTGGTAGGAGTGGGTTTAGAGTGTCCCTTAATCAACACTTACAGGAAAGTCAAATATGGGTCTGGGGATATGGGCTGAAACAGAAAGATAGGTTTCACAGGTGAGTATATTTATTTAGCAACAGGCTGGTAATGAACACACAGGAGCGGTGCAGGTAAGTAACGCAGGTAAATCATTCAGGTAAGATAACTCAAAAGCTCCGGTTCAACAAACAAACTGAAGGAAGACATCACAAGTAAGTAGCTTAATGCAGGTGAGTAACTGAGGTAAGTCATAATTAACAAAGCATAGTCCCATAGCAAACTTTTCAACAAAGGGAATAAGAGTAATACTGTTTTTAGGTGAGGGAGCAAAGTTCAGTGAATGAGGTGACTCAGGCAAGCAGAGAGGAAGGCAGAACAGAGAGCGATCTCACAGAGGGTTTCCAGGTAAGGACCTTTGGGCTGAGCTTTTAAGCTCAATCCTCGTGGAACGCTGCCCAGTTGGGGGTTGAGACTGAGGTGTTATCCCAGCTGTTGAATATTACTGCCATCGACGGTCGCCCCCTCAACCTCAGCCCCGTCACTCAACGCACCAAAGAAATCCACCTCACCATCGACCACCACTCCGAGAATCCAACTCTTCGTCACTAAGCTCACCTCACCACCCATCATTCTTGGACACCCCTGGCTTGTCAGGGATCCTTCATAACCCCCACTGGCCACTACGAGACGTTGGTTATGCCGTTTGGTCTGTGCAACAGTCCTGCCATTTTTCAACAGTTTATAAATGATGTTCATGCTGGGTCGTTGGTGCTACGCATACCTGGATGGTATATCATTCAGGTAAGATAACTCAAAAGCTCCGGTTCAACAAACAAACTGAAGGAAGACATCACAAGTAAGAAGCTTGTTGCAGGTGAGTAACTGAGGTAAGTCATAATTAATAAAGCATAGTCCCATAGCAAACTTTTCAACAAAGGCAATAAGAGTAATACTGTTTTTAGGTGAGGAAGCAAAGTTCAGCGAATGAGGTGACTCAGGCAAGCAGAGAGGAAGGCAGAACAGAGAGCGATCTCACAGAGGGTTTCCAGGTAAGGACCTTTGGGCTGAGCTTTTAAGGTGAGTGAGTGATTGGGGACAGGTGCTAGAACTCTGGTGATTGTGATCGGGTAATTAGGTGAAGCTCAGGAGTGACTGGTTGTGATGTGCTGGCGACTGATCCAGGATCAGGTGCTTGTGAATATGTGACAAGAGTACCTTTAAAAACTAAATTCATTTTTCACTATTTAATTGGATTTTTGTATGCTGAATTAAAATATTAATCTCTTTCAGTTTCCTATTTGTAATGTCTATTCAGTGTTTTTCCTTTTCTAAACTAACACAATCATAACTTTTATCTTTAATAATAACTTGCAATAACTACATGTTTATTAATGACTCTTTGATAAATTAATCATCACATTATTGTAATCAGATAAAAAAAAAAGTAAAACAAATTTTATTTGGTCAAACCAGATAAAAATATGTCTTTAGGCTATTTACATTTTTTTGGTTTGCATTTCTTATCTTCTTATGTCACTAGTTATCACACTCAATGCATTTTTTTTCCAAAACATCGGTTAATTTTTAAATATCGGCCTCTACCAAACGGTTGAGATGTCACTTTATGGTAAAAGTCAAAATCCATACACACACTATGAAAATATAAAACTAATATATTTTAAAGCCAAAATAGAATATAATTTTATACTGAATCTTCTTTATTAATTAAAGTATGCCATAAAATAATTCAGGTTTTCATTTTAACACAGGAAATTGTATGTTTTCTTGTTTTTTGAACGATAAACTAAAATAAATAACTAAAAGTATCAAAACTGAAGACATGACATTCTTTCTGCACTCAAAAACTAAAAAAAGAAAAAGAAACAAAAAGCTAAATATAATATCATATAAATGTAATATAACAGCAGTTATGGTTATGGTTATGGCAGGTTATGTTTCAAGAAATGTCGTCAATTGTGGCACAACAGTTTTTTTTTTTTCTTTTTAGATAAATTAACATTTCTTTGTATACCAGCAATTCTGTGTCATGTACAGTATGACAACAATAAAAACAATCCCTCAAACAATATAAAACATTAGTGAAAAAAGTTCAGCAACACAAAAGTTCTTACATGTGAAATAGACCAAGTGTTGTGACAAGTGCTGTTGCTCGACCTTGTGACATCTAGTGGATTTTTGTTGTATAATGTACCTCGGCCAGATGGTGGAGATGGATCAGTCAGCTTGAGTTAAGTTAGGTACTCCTCTCAATGAAATATAGTGACACAAAATGTGCTCAACCATTTGGTCGAGCAGGCAGTTAAAGGGTTAAATGTACTCATATTCACTTATTCCACTTCAACACTGCACAAAAAGGTGCATATTGTGTGCGTAAGTGACATAACAGAGTCACAAAAATGTTCATAAAAAGGAGATTCCAGGCTCTCTCAGCTCTTCAGGCTGACGGCAGCTGTAAAGCACATGCGGCGAGGTCTGCGTAAGGTCGTGGCATTGCTCCCAGTTTGTCCCAGCACTTTTCCTGTGGATCATAACGGTGCACCCATGGTGTATCACGAGCCGAATCAGCCGAAGACCCTCCCAAAACATACAGCTGGCCATCAAGAGCGGCCGCCGCCGGTGAGAGGTGAGCTCGGGGCAGCACAGGGAAAGACGACCAGGAGTCATGAATGGGGTCATACGACTCACACTGCAGCTGGTCTCCAAACCCCGCCCACACTGGCTGCAACCCCCCGGCCACGACCAATCGGTGTCCCGAAACCAGCATCACATGACCTGCCCGTCCCGCTCCCGCTGTCATGGGTGATCGTTTTGAGCAGCCGTGCACCGGGTCGTAGATCCACAGACACGGACAGCAGCGCAGACCAGAGTCACAGCCTCCAGACACAAACATCTCTCCGTTCAACACAGCCACGGCGTGACCGCAGAGAGCAGCATCCAGAGGATGACACGACCTGTGACAGCAGCAGGAGCACAACACACACTTCAGTTTAATATATGATGGACATGACTCCAACTGCTTGAAGAACCTGATTTTACCAAGTGTGACATGTTCCTGGATCAATCTTTGTTGACCCCGAAACAACACTGATTAACCAATCAGAACCAGTTTAAAGTTTCTGTGAGTTTTAGGCTGACAATCAGTGTTCGCTGCTTGTACATCAGTGTCATTCAATCAGTTCCTCTTATTGTAGGTGTCACTCATGGTCGAGGTTAGGTTTAGATGTTCAAATTAAAATGTTGTTCCAATGTCAGCAAAATATGTTATCCTAGGACCACATCTAACTCAGCAAGAACCTGCTGAACTGCTTAGTTTGTTGTTGAAAAGTCAAAACATTGATTAAAAGATGAAAAGTTACACAATGCATGTTATTTGAACTGGTTATATGTTAATTTTGTAACTGTGCTGTTCATTTGTATCTGCAAACATGTCTGCCTGTCACTGCCGGAAAAGAGATTTTAATCTCAGGGAGTCTTTTCCTGCTTAATAAAGGTCATTTTAGGATAGTCTTCCTCAAATTATTTTCCAGTATATTTCAGCGCCAAAATTGTTCCATTTTGAATGGATTTACAGGATTCATAATGTAAGACACCAAACATTGTGAAGCCATTTTCGACATGCTCTGTATGACTGAGATTGTGAAAATATTTAAAAATAAAATATTATGGCAAAATAAATTAAATGTTGTTTAACAATATAACCCAGTATTTTAGTCATTTGACATTTGTATTCCCTTATATCTATTTATTAAATCTAATTAAAACCATTTATTTCCTTTAATTAACCTCTTCTACTTTTAAATTCACATATTCAAATTGTGCCTTTAATTTTTAAGGTTGTCTGCACCAATAACCCCATATGTGGTACCATTTGAAAGCTTAGATTTTATGCAGAGATTAATCACTTTTATATTTATATTACTGTAACAAACTTAAATTTTGTACATTTAGAACAAAAAAACTAAAAGCGCCTTGTGTTGACATGGCTCATCTTAGGACAGACAACATATTTAATAATATTTATCACTTACAGCAGTTTTTTAATTTAATTTCAGAGGGTTTTCTTTAAAATGACACCAAGATATTGCATTTATTCCACTGTATGCTGGTATGGGGACACTTAAAATTTGGGTAGGCGGAAATTGTATAAAAAACATTTCTTATTTATATTTTATTCTTCCCTACAGTTGGAATAGAATAACTCTTGCATAGATTATGAATTAATATATAATAATATTTATAGTTTAATAAATAAATAAAATGTATATAATATAATATAATATAATATTAATACATTTATAATTTATTATAATAATAATTCTAAATTTCCTTTTTCCTGTGCTCGCTGGCATGTGTTGGTAATTAATTTCAACAGTGCTTTATGTAATTTCAAAAGGTTTTCTTTAAAATGACACCAATCTTTTGTATATACACCTCTACATGTGGGTATAGGAAGCTTTTTCATTTTGCTAGGCCAAATGCAGACGGAATTCCCCAAAATATCGTAAGAGGTTAAAAAGTTCCATCTTGGCCAAAAATTGCTTTCAAAAGATCAAGCATGTTTATGGCTTTGTAATTCTTAACATGGTGTGAAAGAGAAAGGAGACACTGCTCTGTATGAACAGAGGTGTGCTCTGTTCTCAGAAAGTAAAGACTTTGTAGTGAACCGTAATAGACTGGCTTGACCTCCAGGTGTTGTCTTCAGGTGTGTAACACTCCACTGAGTCCAGACAGTTCACGTCATCACAGTTTCCGCCCAAGACAAACACCTTCCCTCTGTGACACACAGCGGCGAAGTAATCCCTGGGTCTGGACATGTCAGGAAGACGCTCCCATCTGCCCTGAGCAGGATCAAATCTGGACACACAGGACTAGATGAGTTCAGCTTCTCTTGATTAAGCAATCATCTCCAATATTTGCAGATATATGTATATATATATATGTAAACTCTGGCAAACAGATGAGTTGTGGTTTAGACAGCTTCACTGTGGTATTTTACTCAAATGAAAGCGTAATGCAATCTCTCTTTTCTTTCATGTGGTCGGTTGCTACAGCTGTGATTTCTGAATGGTCTTTTTGCTGTTATAATAGAAAAACATTAAAGTGCCCCTATTATGGATTCATGCAGTGTGTAACAGCTCTCAGTGACTGAGAACATCCTGAGAAGTTTAATATCTGAAAGTGCTCTGTGTATGAAGTCATTGTCTCTGAAAAGAAAGAGTTGTCTGTGTTGGTCTGAATAAAAGTGCAAATTCATTCTTTGCCACTAGGTGCCATTTTTTGGAGTGGAAAAATAGCTGTTCCCTGGTAACAAATGCTGCTTTTATTATGAATTGGAAATTAAATTGACCAATCTAACCAATTACTGCAGATTAGTGTCACACAAAAGAGGCTTTTTAGAAAAATTGAATTGTTGAGCAAATCGTTTGTGAGTCGTTGAGCAAATAAGACACAAATAAATGCATATTATAAGTCAGTGTTTTTTGAGCTGTTGCTGGCGACTCCCAAAACAAATGACGAACCTTTCATAAACCCATAATAGCGGCACATTAGCATAACATTGTATTAGGAATTTCACTGGTTTAACTTATTAATAATACATACTTTAGCTAGATGAGGGAAAATAAAACATGCACGTTTTCTGGTTTGTCCTTCTCTGAATGTTTATATTAATGAGATTATAATATGTGAGGAAAATAACCACAAGTTAAACCATTATAAGGTGATTATTTCTTATGGCGGTGTGCAAACATAAGATGATCTAAAGACAGACCTCAGTGCAGTCTTCAGGATGTCCAGGGCACCATAGTACTTCCGGCCTCCGAGGATATAGAGTGTGTTGTTGAGGACACACACACAGTGACGGAAGCGTGGCGACTCGGGGAGGTGCGCTAAAGGTCTCCACTCGATGGTTCGGATGAGTCCCTCTCCACGAATGAAGCGTCGGGCGAACCACAGGCACAGGTTCGGCTCTCGACGCTCGAAATTTTCATTCACACAATCTCCACCAACGAGCACCAAAACCTGATCGGGAACATACACGCTGACAAAGAGTCAGTTCTACGCCATAAAAAAACTATAAAGCTATATTGAAATAACTGAAATAAATTATAACAAAAAGTTAAAAGTATTGTATTTCAGCTAGTTGTCAAATCAGCATTTCTCATCTTTATCTAAGTAGTCTTACTTTCACAACGACACACAGCGTCTCCAGAACATGGCGCCTGCAGCAACACTACAGCCAGAATAATAGCCCCACCTTCTTTATTTGCTTAAATATTTTGGCTGTGATATGGAATAAACCCACTCTGTGACGTAGAAAAGGGTTTAAACCATTTTTGGGGTTGTATGGACAAGATAACGTTTATAAAGAACATCTCTTTGGTTTTTGAGATAGCAGCAATAAACCAAAACCCCAGCCATGAGAGAATGGGGAAAAAAACCTTGGGAGAACCAGGCTTAGCTGGGTCCAGTTCTCCTCTGGCCGGACGCTTCCTGTTCAATTTAAACATGTTAGATTGTGTAAGGACTTATACCCCCAGTTTCACAGACGAGGCTCAAGCTAGTCCCAGACTAAAATGCATGTTTGAGCTGGCTCAGATCGAAATATCTTGCTCTGGCGTATCTTAAATCACGTCAGTGTCATTGTTCTGTGTTAAGATGCACATCTGTAATATTTTCTTATAAGGCATTTTTGTAAAAGTTGCTTAAATATCTTAATTAAACTAATGCCTAGTCCTGGCTTAAGCTAAGCCCCGTTTGTGAAACTGGGCCATTGTGTGTGTGTGCGCATCTTATCTCTGCACTACATCTAAGAGCTTGTAACACTCCACAGAGAAAGGAAGACTCATATGACCCCTTTAAGTGTTCAATCAGGGTTAAATATTTTGGTCATGGTGTCATTTTTTTTAAGAAGGGGCAGCTTAAAAAGGAAGTAAAATAAGGGTTGTATATGTGGAGTAGACTACAGTATTGTGACTGAATGATATATTTCAGCTGACGGCAGCTGTACCTGGTTTGGTGTTCGTGGTTTGCAGTCTGTTAATGTCCGATCACCATGCAGGAGATTATTCACAGTTTCCAGCGCTGAACTCCTGAGCAGCAGCTTACAGCCCTGCACCTGTTAGACAAGATTTGATGGACGTGATGGAGCTTTAAAGAAATCAAAGTGAGTGATTGTCTGTGCAGAAGTGCTGTATTACACCTCCTTCAGATCCTCCGGTGTCATGAGAGCGAACCGAATGCTCTGCATCAGTCGTGAGACATGAGACAGTCTCCGCTCTTTATCATCCTCCACCCAGGTCACCACGGCTCTGAACACGGCCAGCTGTCAGGAGAGAGAGAGAGAGAGTCTGATGCAGCCAGAAGCATGTTTTTTTCTAACAGACATTCACTGCGTTAGGAAGTAACAATGCAACTGACAATTACATTTGTGCTGTTGAAATTAATGGATGCTTTTCTTAAAATGAATGATTGTAGGGAGGCAGGAACTAGAAAACTACATCAGTGTACAGTTCCAGAATTTGTTTAAAAAGATATTTTAGAAATGTGTGTGTTTTGGTGTGACCGAAAGAGAAAAGCTGGTTTAAAGTCCAGCCTATAAATGAATCTTTTAATCAAAATTACAGTAACTATAGATAAACTTCATAAAAATAGTATATTTTTGTTGAAAATTTGTTTGGCTTGAACTTTTTAAGCACTATTAATTCCCATAAAACTGTTTGAATTTACTTGGGTTCTTGAACTTTTAGTTTCTAGTAAATTTTAAATGAAAGTAATTTATTTTTAATTTTGGTTTATGTTGCTGCCTAACCTTCAATGTTTATAAGCAATACTAAACCAACAGTTTGTTTTTATTTAATTTATTAATTTATTTAAAATTATTTTAATTTTGGCTTAAGTTTTAGTTTCATAAGCAGCTTTAATTCCCACAAAAAATGTTCCTTGAAATGCTTTTATTTTATTTGTCGTTTAATTTGATTAAAATGTGATAAATGTGATAGAGTTTCTGTTATGAGCACGTTTAAGTCCCTCAAATATTATTTACGGAATTGTTTTTATTTCGTTAATTAAAAAACAAACAAATAGAATTCATTTTCAACTTATGCATGTTTATTTATTTAAATAAAATTAGATTTGGGGTTGAGATTGTTCAGAGCTTACCTCACTGTCTGCATTGAGCGTATCTCTCTCCAGCAGACGCTGCAGCTGGACGCAGGGCAGGTCCTTAAACTTCTCCTCGCCTGCGATCCTCTGAAAGTGAGCTAAAACATAGTCCTCTGCCCGTCTGCCCAGATCCTCCAGACTGTAGGCTTCAGCCAAGGCCAGAATATCCAGGCAAGAGGTCTCATCCATACAGTCCTGCAGGAAGTTTAAGCAGAGCGCCAGCGCCCCCTGCAGCTGAAACTGTGAAGCAGCTTCTGTAAGGTCCCACACGTTCCTGCAGCTCAGGTTCAGGCGTCCAGAGTAAACGAAGCCCAGCAGATCGCGCAGTACCCATGATGTCACGCCGCGCAGCACCACCACGCCCTCGCCAGACTCCCGTAACCCTCCGCAGAGCAGAGCCCGAAAGTAGTCGGCTCCTGCTGCTAATATGACGCGGTGGGCTAGAAGACAGTAGCACTGTTTTAGAAACACACCTTATCTTCTTATATTCTATAAAATGAAAATAATCCAAATCATTTATATCTTCTTTTTATTCAGCGCAGTGTTGATGGATGGATGTTAGTGTTTCAGTGTATGTTACACAGCCAATTACTTTTTCAGAAGAGTAGAAGAGTAAATGTAATATATGGTTTTGTTTATTACCATTTATTCATTTTTAATTGCTATTAATTGAATTATATTATTTCTATTTACTTAGAATGTCAGATCTCACAGTTACCAGGGAAACAGTCTCCTCTGTCTGTCTGTATGATGACATCACAGCCAATCTTTCTCTCCCACAGTGCTCTGATAACCCTCAGGCTTCTCTCCCTCTCTTCACTCCCTGTGACCACAGCGTCTTTGACACACAGTCTCTCGAGTCTTTCCGCCTGTAAACACCTACAGGCTTCCAGCAGCTCCTCCGTATCTCCTCTGTCCACTTCTCCAGTGTAGCTGAAGTCCAGTACAACATTCAGTCCTGCAGGAGTCACTCGTGCTCCGTCCAGCTCCACTTCCTTAAGCCCCGCCTCTCCACATGACAGCCACGCCTCTGCCGCTTGACTGACAGCAGCTAGGACCAGTCGGTGAGCCTTGTGGGACTTTCCTAGGAGTTTTAAACTGCAGTCCAGCAAAAGCCCCTGCTCCTTGAGTCCTCGCAGAGAGGCGAAGAGAGCATCACAGTGGGTGGGAAACACAAAGGGGCGGAGCTCCGGGTCAAAGGAAGGCTCTATAGGAGGAGGTCCTCTGACCGTGGGCAGGGAATGGGATGATGTGGGAGGAGTTGAAGGGACGACTGACTTTTTTTCATTTCTTCTTAGATTTGAGGAAGAGATATGGCTTGCAGCTTCCTTTTCTCTTCTTTCTTCACCCGCATGTCTGCTCTTCACAGAAGACGACTGGAGATGAAGGGACCTATCTGCCACCTTCTTCTCTAATTTCCCTCTGGTTCTGTACTGAGACATTGGAAACCTGTCAAAAGTGTAAAAACATTCAGTTAACGAACAATTATTTGAACCATTTCAAGGCACAGTAGTGCTACTGTAGGCTCTGTTATCAGGAGGAAGGTGCACCAGGTCAACAAAACATTTTCTTTAAAATGTTGCTTTACAAGAGATAATAAATAAAAATAACAATAATAAGGCTGCATTTATTTGATTAAATAAAAAAGTAATTTATAGTGATATATTATTTCTTATTGAAAATAACACTTTTCTTTTTTAATGTACTTTAAAATGTATTCATAGCTGTGATGTAAAGCTAATTTTCCAGCACTCCACTTTTCTGTGTCACATGATCCTTCTGATATGCTGATATATAAGCAGTGTTGAAAACGGCTAATTTTGGGAGATCTGTGATGCTTTTTTCAGGATGCATTATTGATACATACAAAGAAAAATAAAAGTATTACAAATGTTATTCAAACGTTTGGATCAGTAATGCTTTTCTTTCTTTTCTCTTTGACAGAAATCAATACTTTTAATCAGCAAGGATCAGTTAAATTGATTTAAAAAAAAAAAAAAAACAAGTGATGTAAAGACTTTTATTGTTACAAAATATTTTTATTTTAATGAAATTATGTTCTTTCTAAATGTTTTATTAATCAAAGAATCAAGGAAAGCTATCACAGGTTCCACAAGAAATATTAAGCAAGACATCAGACTCAGCTCTGATAATAAATCAGGTGTTAGATTGATTTCTGGAGAGTCATGGGAAACCGAAATATGGAGAAATGATCAGAGCCGCGTCACAGAAAGGAATTATATTAAAAATAGGAAACCAATATCCTATTATAGAAATCGCAGTACTATTTCACAATATTACAGTTCCTAAGCACGTGCTTATCTTTTAAAAAGTTAATAAGCAACTTCTATTTTTTTTTTTCAGTTTTATTCATTGGCATTGTTCTGTGAGTCTTTATCACGGTCATTATATCAGAGGTGACCCCGCTGAAGCACAGTCTCTGGCGACACGGGCATGTTGACTCTGACTGACACACGATTCTTCTGAATATGAATAATGACTCCGCAATACTGCCTTCATTACAGTTTAACCTGCTCCGGCTCACCGTTACTTTTATCCTAAATATCAGACATACTCGAAGCTCTGCGCGCTCACCTTCAAACACAGCTGCAGTCTGCGAATGCGTTTACTTCCGAGGAACGGAAAAGAAAGAACAAAGTTGTTGTTAAAATGCGGTTTTAAGCCTGTGTGTGGTTCTTCGTGTGACCCGAGCCGTCTGTGGGGTTTTATTTGTGTACGAGATGTGTTTGTTTCTGATGGACTAATAATAGATGTTGGCTGCAGCGCGCGCAGTGTTATCCTGACACTGGCGATGCGCGTGACCTGAAATAAAGAGGAAAGGAAAGAACTGTAGCCTACTGTAAGATGGCATGTGGTTAATTAACATTATTTACATTAACTAACATACGCGTCATATTTCATCTTAAGGAGGGAAGAAAAATGTAACAGCTTGCTATGTATTCGATTAAAACGTTTAGACTTCATTTACTGATTACTTTTGTTTGATTAATGTCTGGACAGTGTTAATCAATATGGCTTTTTATTATGTGTAAATGTTTTTGTAAATGTAAATGGTTTGTATAGGCCTGTGTGATCGACTTTTATGTTTAAGGTTTATTTTAATGTTTGTAATTAAAATGGTCTTTTATTTAAAATGTAGGCTAATAGGTTTGCTTATTAACTTAATTTTTTTTATGTTTCGTATATATTTGTACAGCATCAGGCGAATAGCATGTCCTTCAATGAAATAAAATGAAGGTGTTTGCTTTTGCAAGCTGAAACGACGGGCTAGATGTCGTGATGTGTGAGTGAAAGCATGTGGACATCCAGTTTTTAATAAAATGTTTGAATAGAGCTGTTTGCATGACGCGATAAAACATTGGACCGCATATTGAGTGCTGTGAATGAGTAATGAGCAGTTACAGCCAACAAATTGATCGAGATAAGGTTTTTATACAAACTTGTGGAGACAGATTTTGGCATATTTCACGGTTGTGTAAAGCATCCGTGTTAAATGTTTCCTATCCAAGATCACTCGTTCCTTCCCACCAGTGAACTTAAGACCTCAAGGTCATAAAGTCTAGAAAGTTTGTAAAAGGAGTTTCTCCAGAAGATCATAAAATCAGTAGCCTAACAATAATGTCCACTACTTATGTGCCTTGCGCTGTAGATTTGTCTTTGTGTTGGTTATATGAGACACTGTCAGTTCAACTAAAGTCAAACGCTTTAATCTCCTTAATATGTTGACTATATCGTAAACTTTCAATCATATCGCATACAATCTATCAGAAGTCCATTTTTTGCTCTTTATACCACCTTTTCTATTTGTTGTTGCATGCAATGTAATATCAGTCTCATATTATGTGTCATGATTTGGGTTAATGATTGACACCGATACCGTTATCAGGAGAATCCGAAGAGGAAACCGAGCTCTTGGCATCTCTTATGTCATCAGTTACGCATGGGATGAGAGGAGGTGCAACTTTTGCTATAAATTAAGAAAGCCAAGATGATAACAGAAGACAAACCCGCTCAAAAGAAGATGAAAGACTTGTTCTGTTAGCGGTGTTGTGATCTGTTGGTTCATTTCACTCATTCAGGAATTAAGAGAGGAGAGCAGCCGTCAACAACATAAAGTAAGTGGAGTAGAATCACCTCTTCTTTTCTTTCTTCATATCTACTATTTTGCCCAAAGACTAATCTGTCTGTACAAAGAGTTCACATATCAGTGTCACGAGTTTGATTAAAGCAGTGTTAGTCTGGAAGTGTTGGAGAATCTTTCTTTCTTCATTCTGTTGATTTAACTTTGGGTAAATAATGTGAAATATAATAATGTTCATTGAACTGTACAGTGACTAAACAGTGAAATAAAATATAAACGTATATGTTTATTTATGTTTCAAAATATGTATCTTTATCCATCTTTATTCTAAAATAAACAATACCGTTAGGTCTAGATAATATTTTCATTAAATATCCATTTATTTATTTGCATTCCAGGAAAGGCTGATAGTTTTCGGGTGTACAGATGGGTCAGCGCTTCTCCAAACGCAGGCTGGAGGGCACCGAGAACTTGTCCCCAGGCCGCTTCTCGGTGAGTGAAGAGGCTCCACCGCATTACTCCTCTTACAGCACCAGCAGCGAGACGGCTATCACTATGGAAACGGCCACACGGAGGGGGTCAGAGGTCGTGAACTCAAGGCAGGACAACAGACGTCCCTCCATATACAGCACCATAGATGCCATGCCGCATCTGGAGTTTTATGCCAACGCCACCGCCACGGGCCGCATCCGCCGCAGCAGGCCATCCCTCGAGACTCTGCGCAAGGCTGCTGACGTGGGTCATACGCTGTATTAAAAGTATTAAAAGTTAAAAAGGGCCTCATTTTTAATACACTTTTGACTAACCAACTCTACTCCATCCAAGGAATAGAAACACAAGCGCAAATCTTCTTCTTAGTCTCATTTTTATTTACCTGTGCATATAAGTGGGTAATTATTTTTTTCAAGGTTGCAAACTGGTGTTTGTGAACTTTATTTTGTTGTTGTATTCATAAACAAGTAAACAGTTACGCTTTGTTATTCTTGTTTTAACAGAAAAGCTCACCCGATCGTATGAATGTGCGTATAATTAGTGTAGTGTTATAGATACGCAGAAATTGACTTATGGGGGTAGGTTTAGGGTTGTGAGGTAGATCATATACATGTGAGAACTGAGTATGCCAAACACCTGCATGCCATCTATAGCCAAAGTCTATTTTTGCTATCAATACCACAAGTTTTTGTTTTTATTAGGCATGCTATAATATGCATTTTCCTACTGATAGAACAGATTACCCTGCTGAAAAACAGCATATGCTGGTTAGGTAGTTTTTGAAGCTGGGATGCTGCTTTAAACCAGGAAAGGACCATCTTAAACCAGCATTCCAGCATCAAAACATAAAGCCTAAAAAATGAAATCTAAAGACTAATAGCGATTCACTGCAGTCCAATAGTAACGCTACTCTGTTGTAATGTGGGCTACTTTAGAGCTTTAACTGTGAATGTGTGTGTGTTGGTTCAGGATGCAGAATCAGTCAGTAACACGGGCGACTCTGGCAGGGGAAGCGTTTCTGTGTTACAGGACACTGGAAACGAGTCCAAAGAAAACGGGACAGGAGGAAAGGCCGCCACGCCGGTGCGCTTTGGATGGGTCGTTGGGGTCATGGTGAGAAACCGTCAAAAGCATCACATGAGCGCTTGCTGATGGCCAGAGGCACACGTGCATACACACTCCGCTTCTGTCTTTCAGATCCGCTGCATGTTGAACATCTGGGGAGTCATTCTGTTCCTGCGATTGTCCTGGATCACATCTCAAGCAGGAATCCGTAAGCCTGTGTTTTATTAAAATATCAAATAATCCCGTAAAGTGGTTACTCGTTCACCTGGTCGTTCTAGATAGACTGTGCGATGCAGTTATGTGCTATAATGAAACTACAGGTTATTTGCTTTGTTAAAGATAATGTTGCTCAAGAAATCCCCACATAAAACAAAAAAAAAAAACTTTTACAGAAAGACTTCCCAGAACTGTGCGTAATCTGTTATCGTTCATGTGTTGTGTCTATTTTGTGAGCTCTGTACAGACATTGTGTCCCGTTCATCTATTCTAGTTCTGACATGGGTAATTATACTGATGTCAGCCCTTGTGACCTCCATCACGGCTCTGTCTGTATCTGCCATTTCCACCAATGGAAAAGTTTCTTCTGGTGAGTCATCGGTGACGTCAAACTGATCAGATTGTGATTATCAGTGGTGCTCTGAGTAACTCGTCCTTCGCGGTTTGTTCGACAGATGTGTAACAATGTGACTTATTAGAGAGAAGTGTGTTCTTTTATTTCTATCTTTATCAGAATAGTCTGTATTTGTAAAGTTTGGTCCATATCGAAACATTTAAACTGCCCATTTTGATCTGATACGATAGCTGAAATCTGAACTGCTTCAGAAGGACTGGACTCAGAATAGGATCGTGTTAAGCATAGCCTCTTTTGTCCATTAAGCAACCAGCAGGCATCATATTACTTTACACCTTCCACCCGTCAGGTGGTGCGTACTTCATGATCTCCCGTACTCTGGGTCCTGAGTTGGGGGGTCCCATCGGCGTGGTGTTTTCTTTCGCCAACGCTCTTGCTTGTGCACTCAACACGGTGGGATTTTCAGAGACCGTCAGAGATCTGCTCATTGTAAGCATGATGAACAGTGCTTTCGTTGGGTGGGATTGTTAGATGCGCATGCTTATGATATATTATTTGCTTTTCATGCAACAGGAGTATGACTCCCAAATTGTGGATTCAATCAATGACGTCCGAATTATCGGATCCATCACAGTCACTGTGCTGCTTCTCATCTCTCTGGCTGGGATGGAGTGGGAGTCTAAGGTACAGTCTTGAACATAAACATGCAGTAAAGTCACCGCTGGATGTTTCTTAGTCAATTTTTAGTGATGCACTGGGAAACATATGCATTCTGCTTTTAAATAACTGAAGTATTGTTTGTATATGTTGTTTATATATACATTTAAAATATTTTATATTTTATATACATAATATATAATAATATTATATATTATATATATATTTATATATATTTACATAATATATAAAATACATATATAATTTTATAATATACACATACCTATAAAAATTATTTCCTAAAACGTTTCATTCAGGAAAAATGTTGATAAAATATAATTTCTTTATTTTATTTTATTTTATTGTATTTCTTAACATGTGATGTTGAGCCACTCTGTGAACATCATGAGCCTGCAGTTCCCTCACACTCCTCTAGAGGTTCACAAAGCTTACACAGAGCATCATATCATCAGCTTTCTCTTTCATTCTCTCTTAGACTCAGATCCTGTTCTTCTTGGTTCTTATGGTGTCTTTCACCAACTATTTTGTTGGCACTTTGATTCCTGCGACTCCCCAGAAGCAGTCCTTAGGTTTCTTCAGTTACCGCAGTGAGTGCGAAGCGTTTATTTGTCTGTTTACATGTTTGGTATTCTACAAATGTTTTGTAATAAACTGTCTGTCAAGATCCAGATAGGATTTAGTCAGTTCCTAGAAAGCTTAATGGGTTTAGAAATATTTAACTTCTATAAAACCAGATAAGATTACTTAGTACCATACAAATACCCATAATGATTCATGCAATATTTGCTTAGAAATAAAAATTATGATATATTTGCTTAGTTTATGGCTTTTGACTGAGGTTCATTTACACTCTACTGTTTTAAAATAACATGAGAATGGTTCAATTGATGACATACGTTTCATTTGTGGTGCTGATTTCCTACTAACACACCCCACACATGATCTTGCAAGATTTAACTAAAATATATTGCACAACATTGTTTATTATTATTTCCCCAGGCGAGATCTTCTTGGAGAACCTCTTCCCAGACTGGAGAGGATCAGACGGCAACTTCTTCCGAATGTTTGCCATCTTTTTCCCATCTGCCATTGGCATCCTCGCTGGAGCAAACATCTCAGGAGATCTGAAGGTAATGGACTTTTGTGAAAGTGCTGAAATCCAATACTTTGAGGTCTTTATGGATTTTTACAGTTTTTGAATACATGAGTGGTTAAATTAATTGTATGACGTCAGTAGAGACTTGCGATGATGGCTCCAAGGTATTCATTAAATCCTCTGTTTGTGAACGTTTAGGAGCCTGAGGTTGCCATCCCAAGAGGAACATTGATGGCCATATTCTGCACCACCATGAGCTATTTAGCCATTTCTTCAACCGTGGGTGAGTGTTTAATAGTTTAGTGCTGTCACATAATTAATGGTCATTAATAAATGCACACACATGCATATATATATACTGTATATATTTACAAAAATGTATATATATATATATATATATAAATGCCGTAAAATAAGGATGCTTTCAAAAATAATGCCATAAATAGATGTTTTCAATTAACTTCTATTTAACTAGATCAAATAAATATTTGGTATTACAGCTTTTGGTAAATCAGCTCTGTTCCGAGGTACACTTGCCAATAACTTTTCAGGTAGCTTTCCAGGTAGAGTTTTCTTCATCTTGGAGGCCTTCTTCCACAGTTCTTCTGGATTGAGTCTGTCTCAGTTTGTTCTGGTTCTTCATGTGACTCCAGACAGACTGATGATGATCAGATCAGATCTCTGTGTGGAGCACTGGCTGTTGTCAGACTCCTTGAGCACAGTTTAGTTTGTGGTTTGTCTCTTTAGCTACTGATTTGGTTTCCAACATAAAAGCTTATGTTCACCTGTTTCTAGTTTAGTTTCTTGTATTCGGTTTTTGAGATATTCTTGTTTAGTTTGTGGTGCTTCTGTTTGAGTTAATGAAGACTGATTCAGCATGATTTAGTGTGTGTATTGTATCTCTGGCAGGAGCGTGTGTGCTGCGGGACGCCTCCGGGAACATGAATGACAGTCTGCCGCTGAACTTCACCGAGGCGTGTGAGGGTCTGGGCTGCAGTCTAGGCTGGAACTTCACCGAGTGCCAGCAGAGCGCCACCTGCTCCTTCGGCCTCTCCAACAGCTTCCAGGTGAGCGTCATCGTTGTCATTGTGTACTATAATTGTGTATAACTGTGTATATTTATAAAATACACACACACGTGTATATAAGTAAGACAAAAATATATATATATATATATATCTAAATTAATGCTGTCAAGCAATTAATTACATGCAGAATTTCATATATATACTGTATGCATGTGTACTGTGTGTGTGTGTATGTATATATATAATATTTAGTATATATGTATGTATATGTAAAACAAATTCTGAATGTAATTAATCGCTTGACAGCATTAATTTATATAGAATTTATAGGTTACTGGAGTTAATAATTTCTGTATGCATTTGAAATAGCTTTTCAGGTTGTTAGCTTGGGTTACTAGAGATAATTATCATTTGATTGATTCATTCTCAGATTTTAAACAGTTTTTATTAGTATTATGTGGCTGTGGTCATATCATGTGACCACGGTATTATAGAAATAATGTCATATTGCGGTACGACGGTATTTACAATACCGTTACATCCCTAGTATTATGGTATTTTATGGTGTATGTTGATAAACAAATTTCAGGAGGAGCGTGCACACATGATTGGCCACGGCTGGCACCGTATTACTCAGTCAGTCCATTTTCATTCTGTCCAATCAAATCCATAAGCCTAGTTCTTAGTCCTAGTCTTTGCAAGGGTTCAAACTACTAGGTCGATCTCCCGGCTCGCCTCCTGGACAGCACACCAAACATGCCTTATTTATCATCATAAGGAAGCGTAAACCTAAAATATGTAGTTTTAGCTAAATTATTTAGTTAACATAATTAACGAAACATAATTAACTACTCTGTATTGCTCTTGGTTTGACAAATCTTTGTGTTTAATTGTGGCTTCGCTCAAATCCCCAGGTCCTAATCCAGGTCTCTGGCTTCGGTCCTTTGATCTACGCGGGCATATTCGCGGCCACCCTGTCTTCTGCCCTTGCGTTCCTCGTCTCCGCACCCAAAGTCTTCCAGGTAAAACAGGAAGCCCTAAAACGGATAACAGCTAATGTCTCAGATAAGCTCAAAGTGAAAGTTAAGTTTTATTTCAATGTAACATGACAGTATTTTCCTACCCCTTCTTGTTCAGTGTCTCTGTAAAGACAACATCTACCCGTACATTGGCTTCTTTGCCAAAGGTTATGGGAAAAACAATGAGCCCCTGCGAGCTTATCTCCTGTGTTACCTCATCGCCATGTGCTTCATTCTGATTGGTGAGTCAAAAAGCTACATGACGTTCAACTTGTGTTATTCAAAGATACAAGCGTACTGTATGTATTCTACATGTTTATTGTGTGAATGATGTTTAATATCTCCACAGCTGAGCTGAACACAATCGCTCCTCTGATCTCAAACTTCTTCCTCTGTTCTTATGCTCTCATCAACTTCAGCTGTTTTCATGCTTCCATCACTAATTCACCTGGTGAGTAAATAATAGAAGGCGTGAACGAAATTATTATCTGTCTAGGTACATATGTTGCACATTGCGTTTCCACAATAATGTTGAAACCAAACTGTTATAAAATATTCAGTATTTACACAAATAATAAATATACATTTGTACGTATAATTAATTAATAAATATGTAAATAATAATAATAAGTAATGCATACATTAACCTTCTTGGTCGGATTAGTCAGTGTATTTTTTCCATCATGTATCAACGTTCAATCAAAATATTTAATAGTACTTTTCTTTTGGCAACATTTATGGACTACCTAAGTAACAGAGTTGACAGATAGACAGGGACACCAAATGTACCTACAATTACACAGTCACCCTGAAAAAAAAAAAAAAATATATATATATATATATATATATATATACTGTATATACACACACAGTTTCCTGAACATTTCCTCTGCTTATTTCAGGATGGAGACCATCGTTTCGGTATTACAGCCCCTGGACGGGTTTGTTCGGTTCGGTTGTTTCAGTTGTCCTGATGTTCTTGCTCACCTGGTGGGCTGCGCTCATCGCTGTCGGTTTAATTATCTTTTTATTCGGCTACGTGGTCTATAAGAAACCCGGTGAGATGTTGACCATGCAGAATCACATTGAATCGCATGTTTTTACCTGAAATTATAACAAATGAATAATTCTGTGTCATTCCAGAGGTGAACTGGGGTTCGTCCGTCCAGGCCAGTACCTACAACATGGCTCTGTCCTACTCTGTGTCTCTCGCAGGAGTCGAAGATCACGTCAAAAACTACAGGTCAGACCAAGATGGATAGGCCAATCATAATTCATGTTCCTGCTTCTGTTGTGTAGGATTCATCGGAGCTAGTAATTGAAATGCTGTATTTGTGTCCTCAATTCTCAATGTTAGAATCACTTAGAGGTTCAGTTAGTAATATTGCCAGCTGTATACTGCATTTCATCCTGAAACATGCATTACAGGGTAGAATTACTAGTTCTTTGTTGTTCAGAGAAACAGCATGTACACATAGCTATTCCTAAAAATCTAAAACCATATTAAGTTATTTTTTGGCTTTGCAAGTGTCATGCATACAGTACCTCTAAGTCACCACAAAGCTGCTTAATTATAATAACCAATAGCCAAATATCTATCGTCATACCCCGAGTTTCACAAACAAAACTTAAGCCTAGTCCTAGACTAAAAGACTTTCACTGACTGATCTTAAAATAGATTTATTCCTTTGTTTTATCTCAAAAAGCCAACCAGTAATGCTTTTTTCTAAGCATGTTTATAAAAAATAAACTTAAACGACTTAACCAAATCCAAATCCTAGTCTAAGCCCTGTCCATGTCTTAATTATGATATAAATTGTGGAAATTATGACTTTCTAAGTCATAGTTATGACAGAATTATGTCAATTATGAAATGATGTCAGGTTTGAGTTGAAATCAGGATTTAAACTGTATCTCATAACGTAACGAAACTATTCACGGTTTTGTCAATGCTGCTATCCAAAGCATAGCCATTAGCTCAACAATACTCTCCCACAGGGGTTCTCAGCTCTGGCCTTCGAGGTCCACTTTCCTGCAGAGTTTAGCTCCAACCTTAATTCAAGAGTTTGTGCTTCCTCATAATCAAGAAGGATAAAGTTTAGCATATGTGGCATACTGTCCAGGGGGGGTGAGCCGGGAGGACGGTAGACACCGAACCCTAGAGACTTGAACCCTAGCTAGGGCTAGAGCTCGGCGTCCGGCTCGGTCCTTTCATGCCCCCCGGAAAGGAAGGCGCGAGAGCAGCTAAATGGCGGAGAAGGGGTGGAGGAGGGATGCGTAAAAGGCAGGATGTGGAAGGAAAGAGGACGGGCTATTTATAGTGGGTAGAAGGGGATTTGATTGGGCAGGTGTAATGAGGAGATCGATTAGGTGCCAGCTGTGATTAATCGACCGCACTCCTACTCGAAATTAGTTTATTTGCAAAAATGTCACTCAAACACAACTCAACAAGCTCATCCAGGACTTCAGGATGCTGGAAAGTTCCTGGCAAGTGAGCAGGAGCTAAACTGTGCAGGAGTGTGGACCTCCTGCTCCACCGCATCTTCCTTCACATTAACTGAAGTGGTAAATTACGTGGTGCTTAGCATGATTTGGGTAACACAAACACCTTTTCGCTTCATCTCATCAGGCCTCAGTGTCTGGTCCTGACGGGTCCTCCGACTATGCGTCCAGCGCTGGTGGACTTTGTGGGCTCTTTCACTAAAAATGTCAGTTTGATGATTTGTGGTGACATTCTCATGGTAAGAACCGGTTGATTGATACATATGTGATTCTGCCATTAAAAAAGAGTTCTGTCCTCAAAATACCAAAATATGCTTCTGTTTCTTGTTTTTAAGGATGATGAGAAGACTGTTTCTCAGCGCAGTTCTAATGACATGGTAAAGTGGCTCAATCAGAGGAAGGTCCGTTCCTTCTACACGGCCTTCAAGGCCTCCAGTCTGAGAGAAGGAACCCGCTATCTTCTACAGGTTACTAACGCCTCGATGCTTCAGTGAATAAACATGAGTAGATCACATCACTGCACAAATCACTTTTTGCATGAATTATTACATTCAATTCAGTGAAACAATTACTGTTTTTTGAAATGGCTTTGCACAAAACTGCTTGTGATTCATATTGTTGCAGGTTGTTGTTTTCTTTATTGGTATGCTTATGTGTTTTTTTATACTATATTTTTGCCACTCTTAAGGCTTCTGGTTTGGGAAAGTTAAAGCCGAATATACTGGTGATGGGATTTAAAGTGAACTGGCAGGAAAGCAGCAACAAAGCAGTAGAGGACTATATCAACACCATATAGTGAGTGAACATAACCTTGCAACTCCAGAGATCTGTAGAGAAAGAAATAACAAATGATGTGCACAGAAGTGCAGGGTCTTATCCTCTTGAGTGTATTATTCCAACTGTGAAGTGTGTATACACCACAAACGTTCTACTACATTAATGTATGCTGTGTTTACTACATTGTAAAATAATATTTTTTTGAAGAGAATTGACACTGAGAATTTGCCATTTGAATGGAAACTATGAAATGTTCGGAGATGAAAATTGGAGGGAAAATATGTTTTAAAGAAAACAATTTAAATTTGAATGGGAAAATTGGAGGGAAAACATGCATAATTGTGTTTATGTAAATTACTGTGATCCTGAAATGTGAACTTGGCATGTTTTTGTGTGTGATTATCTCAGCTAGAAGCAAAAACAAAGTGTTTTTATTTGTTCTCAGTGACTCCTTTGATTCTAACCATGGCGTGTGTGTTCTCCGCATGATGGACGGACTGGACATCCAAGACGAGTTAGAGACTGAGGGTATATTGTGTTTGTCTCTGTGTGAGTGTGTTTTGTACAAGAATTGATCATTTACAGTAATTCCATGCTGTGTCTTTGACAGTTAATCAGGCTTTTGAGGTGGACGAGGCCATAGAGTCTGACGATCAGATTTCAGACGCTGATTCAGGTGCATAAACCGATCGATGCGTCTTCTTTTGTTCTTCAACCTTATCTCGCTCCTCGAGTTCTCCTTTCATCTTATTCTGGCCTTTTAGATGTCGACAACACAAAGAACACTGCGAGCGATCAGATCAAAACCGCGTTCCAGAGCAAACAAGGGAAGAAGACCATTGACGTGTACTGGATCTCTGATGATGGAGGTCAGATGTGGATTGTAATCATTAGCCTTCGGTGCCATTACCTCAGTTATCACTAAAACGTTGAGTAATGCAGTCATAGTACTTAAAATCTCCCTGTCTTTGTCTCAGGTTTGACTCTGTTAGTGCCATACTTGTTGAGCAGAAGGAAACGCTGGAGACGGAGCAAAGTCAGAGTGTTTATCATTGGAGAACAGCAAACCATGGAGAACGACCGCAAAGAGTGAGCCTCGTGAATCAATACAATCATCTGAACTATTGTCTATAGGAAAGAAAAGGTGGCAGAGAAGATTTAAATCTCTCACATTTCTTCCAAACAGCAATTTGATTACATGGATAACTTTTCCTAAAGTCTTCTGCTTCTCAGATGTTTTAAAGTAGATCCGACAGTGGAGAAATGCATAGACAGGAACTTAAAGGGTTATTTTATGAACATTCTGTCATGAATTACTCACCCTCGTGTCGTTCCAAACCCATGAGACCTTCGTTCATCTTCAGAGCACAAATTAAGAAATTTTTGATGATATCAGAGAGCCATCTGACCCTACATAGACAGCAATACAACTGAAAGTATCCCAGATCCAGAAAAATAGAAAAAAACAGTCCATGTGACATCGGTGGATCAACTTTAGTTGGGACGATAGGAGAATTTTTTTTTTTTTTGCTCAAATAAAACAAAAATAACATAATTTACTCTTCCCCCATGTCTTACATCTTCCGCCATGCTCAAAGCACCAGATACACAAGCTTTAACGTATGTGATGTAATCAGTCTTGTTTACATCCGGGTAAAGCACATGCATGTGCGTAATCTATGGCTGCTTGCGCCAAGAAGAAAGAGTACGCTTACACATTAATGTTCTCTAAAATGGAGAAGAATGGTTGAGTATGTGATGTTATTTTTATTTTCTTTGTACAAATAAAGTATTCTCTTATCATCGAAAAACTGAAGTTGATCCACTGATGTCACATGGACTGGTGTTTTTACTATGTTTCTGGATCTGGGATCATTTCAGTTGTGTTGCTGTCTATAGAGGGACAGATAGCTCTCTGATCTCACCAAAAATAACAAAGGTCTTATGGGTTCAGAACGACACTAGGGTGAGTAATTCTGACGAGAGGAGACACAAATTAACAGGAGACTGGGTTACTGTTAAAAGTTACTGCCACTGGACTGATTTGGTTTTGTAGATTTATTATGTAACTGATCTATTAATACAATGTCTTTTCTCGCTCAGAATGATGACTTTGCTCCAGCGTTTCCGACTGGATGTTCACAGTGTCATTGTGATGACGGACAGCGAACGGCCGCCCCTTTCCAAAAAGTAGGTTCACCCCCACTGGGTCTAATTCATATAAAGTCAATCTGAAACAGAGAAGGAGATGTTATAACAAACAAGGCTGTTTTTGTTGTCATTAGCATGAGGCGCTTTGAGGAAACGCTCGCCCCCTTCAGGCTGAACGATGGACAGCTGGATGAGAGGACTGTGCAGCAGCAGAGGACAGAGTCTCCGTGGAAAGTCACGGACAAAGAGATGGACGCGCTGAGACTTAAGGTGTGTGTGTGTGTTTGACCTCAATTTCCAGCTACAATAATAAATCCAACTCGCCAGCTCACAGTCTCTGTGCTGCTTTGACAGTCGGAGAGGAAAGTGCGTCTGAATGAGATCATGCGGAGGAACTCGAAGCAAGCCGCGCTGGTTCTAGTGTGAGTATTGACTGTAGGTCCATTAACCATTACTGGCTGCTGGTCAATATGTAATTCATGCACAAAGCGCAATCTGATAATATTGGAGCCTCATAAATCATTTACGCTTTAAATGTAAGAATCATAATTTAAGGGTAAAGACAGCAGTTAATTATTAATAACCGTGTGTGTTTCAGGTCTCTCCCTGTGCCGCAGGCGGACTGTCCCAGCGCTCTCTACATGGCCTGGTTGAACACGCTGAGCTGCGGTCTGCACTGTCCAGTCCTGCTCATTCGAGGAAACCAGCAGAACGTCATGACCTTCTACTGCCAGTGAAACACACTCCCTTCTCCTGCCACAAAGAATGCATGGCTTTTTTCATGTTTCCAAATAGTTGAAGGAAAACATTAAAAATGCACATTTTTATTTGCTCTTTTTTTATTTAGTATGCAAACGTCAGCTTCAATGCATTTCTTTAAAAGGGGAATTTCTCAAAATTAGTTTTTCTTGACACTTTAGAATAGGGACCACTGATTCACTATTAACTATCCCCTCAATAAACTCCTATTTCACTGCTTAGCAATAGTTGAGGTAGTCGTTGGGTTTAGATATTGGGTAGAATTAGGGATGCAGAATACCTGTCAAGGCCAATTTCTCAAAATAAGTTCCTGTCCAGCACCTACTTGCCAATCTTGCTTATATTCTGAAGGATTTTACTAATATTCTATTATTTTACAGATATTTGTTTATATATTGTACATTTGATTTTGCACAACATTTTTTCCTTAAAACATGTTCAAATTTGACATGTTAGTATTTTTCAAATTTATGAAGAGAAATCCAAAATCTCTTCTTATGATTCGGTAAAATCTCAGAAAACTTAATGTAACCAATCAATCAACTGGAAAGTATGGTGATAACTATTGGCTGTGCTGCCTTAACAGATGTGTAATCTTACTTGGACATGTGCAATTCATGGATTTTGCTTGTTGTTTTGTTGTAAATTCATGTCTGTCTTGTGGTGTTGTATGATGAAGTTATTTAGTTGCTGCAAATGATTAATAAAAAAAACAAACTTTTTTATCATGTTAATGAAAAACACTTTAATTTCCACAGTTCCACAAGCTGCATAGAGAAACATACAAACACTCAATGAAATCTGTGTTTATTTCAGCTGGAATATGTTCTGTAAATGTTGTGACGCTTAATTGTTTCTTTTCATGTGATTGAACTGCTTGTACAATGTTTTTATACTTGGTGTAATGAGACAAGGAAAGCTTGGAATGTTGGTCAATTGTATTTTTCACATTGAAAAGCAGATCAAAACATACTGTACATGTAATTCATCATAATCACGTACTTATGTTCAGTCAAAATGCAACATGCTGAATTATTGGTTGTAATGTTTTGGTCAATGAAATGTAATTTTACAAAGCATGAACAAATAAACTTATTTTATAATATTAAAATTGTGTCTATTTGCATTAAATTGCATTAAACCTCTATTTTCAAATGAAGGGAGAGATCAGAGACAAAGTGCTTCCCCATTTCTATTCTATCTTTTCTAGCTGAATCATTTCGTCAAAGATAGATTATGCAGACATAAGAACGTGGGAAATAAACATACATCCTCAGATTCAACATCTTTACATGACTGAAGCAGGTGAAGGGTCAGGTTTACTGGCAGTAGAAGGTCATGACGTTCTCCTGGTTTCCTCGTATGAGCAGGACGGGACAGTGGATGCCGTGGCTCAGAGCGTCCAGCCAGGCCATGTAAAGAGAGCTAGGACAGGTGATATCAGGGACCGGAAGAGAACTGAAACACACACACATTATAATGAAGAGATTAATCAAAAAACACAAATTACTCATCAGTCGTTTGCTTAAATGATTGAAATTAGTTTTAAAGACAATAATTGTTCTTACAGTACATGCAAAAATTATAATATCTTTTTTTTGTAATGTTCTCAGTTTTCCTTTTTAAAGGGATCGTATGATGAACATTATTTATTTGATGTAATGCAATGTGTTTATGCAGTATAAGTTAAAAAAAAAAACATGAATTTGAATAGTAATGAATAGTAAGTAGCAGCTTCTTTTAATGAGAAAAGCTCCCTATCTTAAAGGTTGTGAGTGGTCAGCAGCAGAGGTAGGACCGCCTCTCTTTCCAGTCTCTGTGCACAGCCAGCATAGACTGCTCTGTCAGCTTCAGGAATCAGTCCTCCGGAAATGTGCTGAACACACTCCAAAATTTGTGTTCAACTGTTCTGGAACAGTGTTGGAAACGCAACTTAACACTGATTTCTAGTCGTTTGCTCTTTTGGAAGCACAAACAAAGTAGTTTGACTTCCACAACGACACACAGCGTCTCCAGAACATGGCGCCCGCAGCAACACTACAGACAGAATAATAGCTCCGCCTTCTTTCTTTGTGGAAACATTTGGGTGGAGTTTGAAAATAAACTCTGTGACGAAGAAAAGGGAAATGCGGGATGTTGACACGTCATCATTTTTAAAAAGAATATGTCTTTGGTTTAATTGGTTAATTTAAACCACATCACATGACTTTTGACTACTTTAGCTAGTTTAGAGTTTGGCAACTAGTCATCCAGCTTTTCTGTAGACTAATGTAATTATGTTAAAAAAGTTGAGAAGCTTTAATGAGTTTTCCATCAAAAATATGGAAAATTGTAACAAATTGAGATTGTAATTGTCACTCAATTGTAAGTTGCTTATTGTCTGAAAAGGTAAAACTACTGGGATTTGTCAACTAGTCTAAATATCTTTAGTACAATTTTTTAATTGGATATTTTTACATTTACATTTTATTTTAAGGTTTAGTCATTTTGTTACTGTTTTATCATTTTTATATTTTTGGCTATTATTGATATGTTTTAGTTAGTAGTTAATTTATATTTTGCAGAAATGTTGCCTTTCAATTAGCTAAATTATATATTTTTATTCAGTTCATGTTTATTTTCTTTCAAATCATGTTTTGTTGTTGTTGTTAATAATGGTTTTAATTAACAGCAATCAACCCGATCAGTACTTACATCACAACCAGAGCAGCGTGAATTGAGTTCTTCTTGATGATCTCGTTCAGTCTTGCTGTCCTCTCCACCTGAACACAAAATATAAAAGAGAGACTTGTTATCAAACTCAAGCTGAATTTGTTCATTTGCGCATTATTTCAAAGCAGCTTCACAGAAACTGTTGTCGATAATGCATTACTGCTTTAACACTTACAATCAGACTGCCACACGCTAACACACATACCTTTGGATGTATGGCCTCCAGGTCTTTGTCGGACACTTTCCATGGACTCAGTCTCTTGAGTTCCTGTGTGTCTCCTCCGGCCTGTTCCTTACTCAGCCTGAAGGGGGCAATGGTTTCCTCGTATCGCTGCAAACTAAAGCAACAGAGAGGAAGAAAAACATAAAAGTTTCTATAAAGATGTATTTTTTAAATATTGTATTGGTGAGCATGTTTTTGCATGTTTCTCACTTTTTCGCCAGAGGAGCTTTATCTATGTCTGTTATCACGACAATGTCCTCGATCTCCAGCCGGAATTTCTTTAACAGCATCTTCATGCTGCAAAGACAAAGATTTAAAGAACCACTGTTTCAGATCTAGAAATGTAGTGACAAATAATGATGACCCACTCTTTGCGGTCTTCGTCCATGGTTTCTCGGGCTCCTAATATAAACACTCTGAGTTTGCTCTTTTTCCAGCGGTTTCTTCTGGTCAACAAATACGGCACTAAAAGAGTCAGTCCTGAAAGAGAGCGATAATATTTCACAATGAGAAAACACAAATAAAAAAGACTTTTAAGATAGCTTTTTAAGCATGTTCAGGCAGCTGTCTGACCTCCATCATCAGAGATCCAGTAGATGTCGATGCTCTTTCTGCCCTGTTTGGTCTGAAACACAGATCTGACCTGCTCATTCGAGCCATCGTCAGAAACATCTGGATAGAGAATAAAAAAGGAGCTTTAGATTGCCATTCGTCAAATCGTCACATCTAATGAAGCTCAACTGAAACGACACAGCTTTTTTATTATAATGGAAGTGTTCTGATTGGTGATGGACTTGAAATATTGAAATGAATATACAGTTCTTGTGGGTTTCACCTGAATTCTGGTCGGTCTCGTCCTTTTCACATCGCGGGACTTCATCTGAGTCGAATGCAGGGTTATCAATAGCAGATGATCTGCCTTCAAAAACAACAAATCCATATCCACAGACTTGTTTTTATGATTCAAAGGGCAAAGCTATGCTATTTTCAAAGCATCATATAGTATAAAACACACACTTGAGCTGTGCAAATCAGCCATTATGTCCAATCCGTCCATCATTCTCAGAATCGCGATGCCATAGCTGGAGTCAAATGCGTCACTGAACATCATACAATATCAAAATACAAAGAAAAAGTGTTAAAAATTCACTGATATATGTATGCAATAACCATAAAACCAGTCATAAGGGTCACTTTTTATTATTTTTTTTATTGAGCTTTATAAATAATCTGAAAGCTGAATAAAACAGCTTTAAAACATGTAAGGATAGGACAATATTTGGCAGAAAAACAATTATTTAAAAAATCTGGAATCTGAGGATGAATAATATATATATATATATATATATATATAAATTTTAGTTTACACTCTGATGGGTCGTATCTCACCGTTATCGTACATACAACCTATACAGGCACATTAATTAGAGGACAGGTTGAACTTGAAGTAACAATGGATATTATGTTTGTAACAGTAAGACACATTGTAACTGATGCATGTGAGAGTGTCTGCGCAAGGAAACATACATCGAAACGGAGTGAGTCAAGTAGGGCTCGCTGCACACAGCAGCAGTTTACCTGACGGTGTTGACGTAGTCCTGTAAGCTCTCCGGGTTACATTCCTGCCAGTTCATCTTGTATCCCAAAACCAGAGTG